>JAFEMH010003145.1:0-122500 GCA_022495995.1 Adenophora triphylla var. japonica
CCAAAGATTAATGGCAAAAATCTTACAAAAAATGCGTTTTTAGTGAGGCTTAGAAAAAACGTGAGAACTTTGTTTCCCCCGCCCAATAGTCAGTGTCGGTGTAACAAAGTGTCGGTGAAGCAAAGTGTCAAGTGCATGTGTAACAAGAAAGTCTTGAGTGTAAAAAAGTGTCGGTGTAAGTGTAGCAAAGTGCTAGGTGCATGTATATTAAGTGTAACAAAGTGTCGATTATGTAAAATAGTGTCGGTGCATGTATATTAAGTGCCGGTGTTAGTGTAGCAAAGTGTCGATGTAAAAGTGTCGGTGCATGTATATTAAGTGTCAGTGTAAAAAAGTATCAATATTAATATAAAAAAATGGCAGTGTAAAAAAGTGTCAGTGTTAGTGTTATTAAGTGCCCGTGTAAAAATGATTTTTCCTAAGCTTAGAAAAAAACGCGTTTTTTTTAAACCAACTCAAGATTAATACTCCCTCCGTCCCAACAATTGCTTCCCCTTTTTTAAAAATTACGCAAATTAAGGAAATGGGAGGGAAGTAAAAATGTTGTGAGTGTAATTTGAAAATAGGAGAGAGAATGAATGGAGGGAATAGTAAATTATAATAGTGTTGTGAGTATTAAAATAATGAGGAGAGAGAATGAGTGGAGGAAATAGTAAAGATTCCTTTGTCAAAAAAGGAAAGTGGAAGCTATTAACGGGACACCCAAAATGGCAAAATGGGAAGCTACTATTGGGACGGAGGGAGTATAATGAAATAGGAGTAATCAACTAAGCAAAAGTAAGATTATTAATAATGGGCCGGAGGAGCCAAAGAAATCGCCTCAGACACTATAAGGCACAAGTTAATACTAAACTCATCATCCCCTCCATTCATTACACTAGTAATTGGAGAAACATGTCAGCAAATTGATCCACCGAGATTTTTGACAACCTTAATTTCTTAGGACCCTAGACCTAGATCAAAAACCAACAAGACTGGAAACAGATATTCCAAAAGACAGATCAAATAACCACAACAAAAAAACCATAGTCGATAATGAAGTTCAATGAAAGATTAAGAAAAAAAAAACCACAAAATTTATGTATAAATAAGACCCTGTAATCCAGCGGTAGGGGCTTGTGAACTCCTACCTCTACTCATTGTTAATGAACAGTTTCTGAGAATTTCTGCCAGCTAATAAAAAACTCTAACCATAAATTACAGCTGGATAAACAAAGTCTAAGCGGACACTAAACAGCGATAGATAAAGGGAAAAAAAGAAGAAGATGACACCTCAGATTTACCAATGTAATCACGGCTCATCTTCGTCTAGTTGTTCAGGGCTTCACGCCTTGTCCAGATGGCTGTTTTTCATCCTTTCCAGTATCAACTTCATCATCCTCGTCATCTGCCTCATCAGCCAGCTTGGTGAACTCGTCCTGGATTATGAGCTTTATCGATTCCTTTCTGGATGTGAGATCCTTATTGAATCTCTCAGCTTAAAGGGAACGAAAGATCGACAATGAAAATTAGTCAACTTCACAACATGACTTAGTCTGTATATGCAAAAGGTAATATTCAATTCTACTGCAGTTATTGTCTTTTATTTAAAATGGGGCTATACTTTTGGAAGGGACGGAGTAAATGCAAGAAATGAATTTGGCAAGAAAATGCATAAGAAAAGAAGCATACCAAGTAGCTTCAGAATGTCTGTGAAGGTGGCCTGCAAATTAAACAAAAAGAAACAGCCTATGTCAGTGGTTTGAGAAAACAGTGCAATCCCCTGTCAAGTATTATCGGAACAAAGATACTGATCATAACATCCACCATCTAAACCTTTCAAACTCGAGTAATCACTTTATTTTCTGTACAGTTAAAAAGTCATAAGGTTACAAACTAACTATTCAGAATTTTTTTCAACAGAGAACACCAGAAATCTAGTGGCCACAAGACATGGCTTTAGCTTGGAGTATGCCATCTAAGCCTCAATCTACAGAGCAACAGAATGACCCATGCCCATATGTCACACAAAACATAAAGAACGGAAAAAGATGCTTCCTCTATTATATACTAAAAAGACAAGTCATTGAGGAGAAAGGAAATATACAAAATCTATTATGTGTTTGTAATGATATCAAATACTCACCGTGTTGAAGTCCACTTCCTTTAGTATCTCACATACTGCAGTTCTGAGATCATCTTCACTTGGTCTTGGCTTATCTTCTTTCGATTTCTCTTTCGCTTTCACAACCTTTTTCCCTTCATTGCAGAAAGAAAAGTAAAATCAATTTAGATTCTTCTATTCCAAAAAGTAGAGTAGAATTAACTATAAACAAGCTCCGTTTCAATGTCACTAGGCAGAAAATATGGCATAGTGACGAGGAAACAAGTTAAATCCCAACCTGATTTCTCTTTCGGAGCAGATTTCTCTTTCGAAGCAGATTTCTCTTTCGAAGCAGATTTCTCTTTCGAAGCTGATTTCTCTTTCGAAGCGGATTTCTCTTTAGAAACGGATTTCTCTTTAGAAGCGGATTTCTCTTTAGAAGTGGATTTCCTTGGAGTTGAAGGCTTCTCCGTCCCTACCTCATCCTTCTTCTTCCTTGAGAATGTCTTCTGATCTGTTTCAGTATTATCCCGAACTTTGGAACTCGAGGATGGTTTTGAAGGAGTACTCTTCAGTGATGGAGTAGATTTCTTAGGTGACAAAATCTTCACTGTTTTAGGTTTCTCAGTAGGTTTCTTCTTTGAAGATGATTTTTTCAATCTTTGTTTGGGCTTCTCTTCTTCAGATTCAGTTCCAGTTCCAGACTTATTTGCTTCCTCACTTTCAGTATGCCCTGGTTTCTCATCCTCAGACTTTTCAGGAGTGCCATTAATATTTTCATGTTGTTCCCCTTCATCTTGTTGTTCTCCATCAGACTCATCTCCTGTGTCGGGTTTACTACTTTCCTTGTCTCCTTCAGATGATATTTTCTTTTTCTGCCTCTAGAAAAACCATCGACAGAAAAATAACATGAAACAAGAGCAAGCACACTCTGAATAAACCAAATGGACTATATACTACATATTTTAGTTAGGCTCTAATTTTATTCCAACATGAGTATCATATGCATTAAAAATCGTTTCAAGCAAGCTTGAATTACAATAACAAAGCACTATATTCACGAATTCTTGTGCTCACAAGAAAACTGCCAATCATATTAAAGAAGACAGTATTTCCTTCGTACTATATTACCCTTCTCCACAAATACCAGAGAAAATGCTCTCTATAATGATTTGCTCCCTCTGTCCCAATAGAAGAGCAACATTTGACTAAACACGTAAAAAGGAAATTGTTTGACAACCAACTAATTCTCTTAAGTTAAATGTTACTCTTTATTGGGATGGCCAAAAAAGAAATATTCACCTCTTTTATTAGGACAGAAGGAGTGCTAACTTGTGTCAGGATGTAAAACAAAGAAACAAGAGACGCAACCCACTAAAAAGACCTTCACGATACACAGTATAGTGCTAAGGATCATGAATGTTTGTATTTCAGTGACGTGTCAGATATAAGTTTCTTGTTGTCACAGTATCAATAAGAGAGAAATTTCAAACCAAACAGTTGCACTATATACAGGTTACTGTTGTCCAGCCTCCATTGCCAAATAATGTTAATTTTTGCTCCTCCTCGATATTTACATGATTTGGTTTCATCTGTAACCTCTGAAGTGTAGGGAGTATATATACTGCTCAAATTAGTTATGTCATTCTTCTTTTGCATGGAGCTATTGGATTTTTCAAACTAAGTTTGCTTTACAGAGCAGGGAATTGACAATTACCTTAGATGATGCTTTGGAAGCTGCATCATCAGATGCCGATGCAGTACTTTTTCCGGCCCTCCTACGCTTTTTTGCCTTTACTTGGCTGGAGGACAACCACAAGACATAAGAAGATGAAGGCAGAAAAGTAAAGAAAAAGAAATTATGAATCGCTCATCAAAATTTTCATGAGAGAAGCTCAACCTGCTCCTTCTCTGCAAGTAACTCCGAACTTGTAGCATGAGGAGATTCCAAAAATTCTATCAGCTTAACAATAATATCGTCCTGCAAGCGGAACAGAACATATAATTTTGAGACCACCAGAATACAGAAGTCAAGAATCAGAATAGTAGGTCAATTCTTGTTCCTAAGAAAGAATATGATCATGCTTTGCCAGACACTATTGCCACCAAGAAGGGGGTAAACCATGCACAACTAGCATATCGATAGAAGTATTCAACATTATAGACACAGCAACTAGTTATGTTCAGCTGGCAGGAAGATTTGCATCCATCGTATTAGCAGCTAGACCTCAATATACTAACAAAAAAATCAAGATTAAGATACAATAAGAATTTTACACACCTTTCTTGAAGTAGTTTTTGGAATTTGTAGATCAAGAAAATCACAGAAGTCGAGCAACTTCTCTTTAGTATGCTTGTCAAGCTTTTCTCTAACTTTAAGTTTTTGCTTTTCCTGCAAACCTAGCTACTATTAGCTACTGATAACCCAACGGATGTGTGTGGCAACTCATAGTCAAATGATGCCACTCTCATTGCTTCAATAAAGTAGATGAACAGGAGAATTTTAAAATGTAGACAAGATCAAATTCATTAAGATGAATTCTTTTACCTCATTCTCATGCCAAACATAGCCAGAAAACTGCAGTATATTACTCTTGATCTGAAGGGCCTGCAAATCAATATCAAAGAGCCATGACCATGAGTGGAAGTAGAAGCACTCAACTCAACAAACGTACAAATTCAGAACCTTGTGGAGCACAAAAGTGATTCTATGTTGTGGTTGAATGGGACCTAAATGTTTTAACTTTGTCCCTAACTTGTAATCTTGAAAGATCGTCATATACATCTATTAGGTTTAAATCAAGAGTAATTCTTTAATACACTGTTAGTGTTTAAAATTATTAACACAAGCTGCATAAAAGCTCGCTCAATTGATATCAAACACTAGGAAGAGGCTTACATAATGTTTTATTATCGCATATTACACATGCCTTAAGTTGGCAAGGCTAAAGAAACCCACATAAGATGTCCATCGCTAAGTTCAAAATACGCCAATACACAGTTTCTAAAACTTAAAACACATAAGATGTCCATTGCTATAATGCATGATACCTATCAACTGAAACTCTAGATTATTTCAATCAATCTTTTGGTATTTTAGGGTGCTTGTGTAACATTTTTGTGCACTGAAGGGTACAAGAAAAGATCTTAGATAGTGCATACCCAACTGTTGTTGCTTTTGATATACCACCCTCCGTCCCATGATAATATATAAACTTTCCTTTTTGGGCGTCCCACAATAATATATACTTTCCTAAAATGGAAAGGAATCTTTACTATTCCCTCCACTCATTCTCTCTCCTACATTATTTTAATACTCACATCACCATTATAATTTACTATTCTCTCCACTCATTCTCTCTCCTATTTTATTTTCACACTCACAACACTTTCAATATAATACTTCCTCCTTAATTCCTGTGCAAAACCCAAAAGTCTTTAAATCTATGGGACGGAGGGAGTATGCTTTAGTGGTTGTTCATGTTTTCAATGAATTCCAGCAGCCTATAATTAACTTATAAGATTTGGAAATCAAAGAAGTGGATGGTTTAGTTTCAAAACTTTGTGATAAGCAAGTTAAGTTTGTTCCTCTTTGTTCTATATATTATCAGAAGAAAAACCCCTTTTGAGTCCTAAAGAAGCAACAGTACTGAACAGAGCATTTAACCTCCAGTAAAGAACATGCCAACGGATTAACCAAAGTAACTGTCTCTGTAAGTGAAGGAGGGCAAGAGTCATTACTGCAATGCACTGCTCAGCTCACTACAATTACATTTGAGTGCTGTAATTGGGGTTTAGCCTGTTAAAGCTTACAATTCATCGTATTCTTTCAATGTAATTTGGGTAGGAATTAAATAAAGATCGTGTTTTCTTTAGTTGGAACTATTTGGTTGCTTGTGGTCGCTTCCACACCTATTTTCCAATTCTAACTGTTGGATCTTAAAGTTCTACTTTACCCAGTCATTTATTACTGTCAAACCTATACACACACACACACATAAATTGGGCAGTGATAGACACTAATAAATAAGGAAACACATAGAGGCAGTCACAGAAATGACAGCTAAAGATTTGATACAGGATTTGACCAACCATGTTGCAATATACAGAAGACTTGCAAGGGAAACGGGATAGTTTCCTAAAATAAAATATAAAACAAAACGTTCTAGAACGCCCAATTATCTAGTATCAACCAAGTGTAAATCAAACAAATTGAATTACGTGAGCAATCAATTCTCAAACCCTAATGTCAGAAGATGAATAATAAATGAACCAAAAAGGGACAAAGGCTCAACAAGAGAAACTTCTAATAGCGCGTATTTACACAAACCAACAAAAACGAAGAAGAAAAAAGAAGAAGAAATAAATTAACACTAATAATTACTTGGTTTGCTTCATAATCTACGTGGGTCATGTTGACGGGCAAGAAAGCAATTAATAGATCATAGAACCTTAAAAGATCACAAATATGTTGCAATGAACACTAGTTGCCTATCGCAGAAATTAAATCAAACAAGATGCATAACCTAATGGACATTTCAGCATATATAAGCCCAACTAATAAAGCAGCTCGTCAGTAAGTACTTCCCACTATTCACTTTCTTCCCTGGCATGAGTTCATAGAGCCACACAATAGCTCAGGTCACATATCCAACTTAAAATGGTAAAGAATTGTACTGTTCCATTAAAATTTATCTGAACTATACTCAAACAAGTAGTTCGGTAAGCAACACTCATGTATGCAAAGCAACAGTCTTTCATCTCATTTATGGAGTGTCTAATTCATCTTCGAAGACAGATATGGTTATTTAGCTGAAGTTATGACATGCGATAAAAAGAAAACAGTGAAAAAAACTAATTTAGACAATGCGTTGCAACTCAAATCACCTTTCCTCTCCTTCCGAACAGAATGGTATGGAACGCTTTAAGAGTTTCATCAAGTTTCCTCTTTGATAACTTGTAGGCAACTGCAAAGCAAAATATAGTTCAATGATAGACTTTGCATAGACAAAGGAACCCCGTGATGCTCAAAGAACTCATAAAACTGACACTTGATAATAAAACTGTAACAAGTAGGATGCAATCAGCAAACCATAGCAAGAGCTCAAATATATTTTGAAGCATTAAATCATAGTGGGCTTTAAGCCTGTAACAGCACATACTACTTTGCGATCATGATAAAGATCAACGCAAAATTTGGAATGCAGACTGATGTGGTCTTTATTTCAACATTATAGAGCACATTAATCACATGTCTACATGCACGTTTTCAACAGTGAGTACTAAATATATATTCACGAATTAAGTTTCAAAGCTAATTTGCAAATCTTTATTACATGGAGAAAACGGTAAGAATGATAGGTTGCTCATTAAGTTTTCTAAAGAATAATATGAAAATAAATCTGTCGTCATGCTAATAACACAAATTTTCCGGGTAAAGCTGATGATTGACTCGATTAATACTTGTTGGTCACTGCTCACCCTAGTCATTTTTCTTCCATTACCTCTAACCAATAAAATGATCCTTCCTCCTTTTATCTCTCATTAGCATATTCACAAAGCCCGAATGATCTACACTTAAGTTTATAAACAGTAGAACCACTTTCAACGACAAGCTTATTTTTTGAAATAGATCAATGTCAATCATTGTTTTCATTAATTGTTTAACTTTACTGCATTACTGTTTGGTGTATATAATCGATTTTCTACTTGTGTTACTACCTTTGTAATTACATCTCATAAAATGTGTTCCCTATTGACTTTAATCGAGTTAAGAAACCTTTTGACTATATAAAACTATCTTGTAATGCCCCTCAAGTGGTGCTCTTGTGGTGTCAAAACAGTGACGTCTATGCCCTTCTTTATCTTGAAGTTTGAAAAGGGAACAGTATAGATATTTGAGAGGGAAAACCTTTTTGAAAAGGAAAAGACGCTCATATTGGGGAGTCACAAAATGGTTTAGGGGACACCTATTATGGGACGGAGGGAGTACAATAGATGAATTTTTAATGTATGTGTGAATGTTCTATGCATGCATATCTTCTATTTTGGATTTTACTTCACTTAAAGTAGAACGTTAATTTTTTTAAAAATAAAATAAAATAATAATTAATGCTCCCTCCTCACAGACCAAAAATGAGTGTCCTTTTTTACCTTTTTCCAAGGAAAATTATGAAGTTCTCCTCATACCATAACAAGTGCACGTTGAAACATAACAGTTAATAAATGGAAAACTAGTAACTTCATCAGAAAAGAAAACCCTGTCCCCTACTTTAGGCAGTACCCCTGACTTCATACTTATGAATGAACGTTATGCTTCTAAGTTTGAAAATTACGTTAGTCACAACACAGGCCGCATTATAAACAGCAACTCGGAAAAGCACTCCGTAACTACTACGTGTACAAAAGCAAAAAACAAAATACAAAGTCTTTACACATGCATGTGGACAGGTGTGTTAACATCCCTACATAATACAAGCCATAACAGCACTGCCATTAACTTTTCAATACAGTAAACTCCAATAGCTTATAATTAATTAAAAAAAATCATGGAAGAGGTATATTAATGGGGAGGGGTGGAGGCGATATTCAAGGAAAGAAACTTCATCAAAGCGCACTACAAAAAATTTCTGTAAGAAACATAGTGGCAGAAAGATTAATGTTGGACAGATGGAGGGAGAGAGAGAGAGAGAGAGAGAGAGAGAGAGAGACTAAGGTTCGATAAATGCATTGTTGGTTCTACAAAGAGGGGAAGCAAGGTTAGAGCAAGGTTATAAGCATGTTTAACTTGGAGTAGCAAACAAGAAGGGAGGGGATTTTTCAGTGATCTGGGCAGACATAAGGTCTGCCTTTAAGGTAGGAGAGTCAATGTAACATGCATATAGATGTTACTCTATCATAAGTACATTTCAACTAATCCATCAAAAACGGCATCAGCAAACAAACTACGAGCAGAAATATCTTAGCCAGGAAAGCTTCCTTGTTTTTGGTTGGACAAATGGATAAGAAGGAAGAAAGGTGGGAGAAGTTTTTCTCATGTTCCCCCTTTCACGTAATAAATCCGAGCATTAACGATCATAAGTCATGACTTTTCAGACAGCAACGATACAGTACTTGGGTTAATAAACAGCATATCTGAAAACTGTGAGCAAGAGAAACCTCACAAACTTACCTAAATCTTATAATGATTTAGTCAGCAATCAGGACTAAAAAACTAATTAAGACCAGCATGAATGTTACCAGTATAGGCGGTAATAAGATCATGGTCAATCTATAATTTGCAAAGTAAATGTCGAATCAATATTGAATGATCCAGTGTAGCTTATAACTTTCCAAACAAGCTAACACTTGAATATTTTCAGCCTATTTAAAAGATTATTGCTTCATTGTACCAAATTGATGCATGTAATATAGGAATAGTAACTGAATGAAAGAAGAAGCACGTAAGCAGATATTATAAAAATGGTAACCCATATACAAGAAAATGCATGCCAAATGAAAACGTCTTTCAAAAAATGCAAATTTGAAAAGGATCAGTAGCAATAAAAGATAAAATAGGAAAAAGATGTGACATGTACCATTAGGAATATCTTTTAGTGCGGTCCCATGACCCTGCATTTCCAAGTTCAACCAAAAACGTTAATTCAGTTCATTCAAGAGGGTGGTACAACAGAAGTAAAATGAAAGGTAAAAAGAAACCTTTTCAATATGGATATCCTTAGAAGTGTCTATGTCTATAACTGCAACCAGCCTTTCTACAGATTTCCGCTCACGTACTGGGCGGTCAAGTACAGAAGCCACTGGAGTTTTCGGCTCCACCTTTTTTTCTTTCACTTTCTTGTCTTCACTTAGCTTCTTCTGAACAGTGTCTTTTTCCCCAGCACTCTTCTTTCTAGAACGTTTCTTCGATTCTTTCTCTGGTTCAGCATCTTCTGGCGTGTCCTTCGATTTCAAATCAGCAATCTTCTCATCTTCCTTTACATTCTTATCCTCTTCTTTTGCGCCACTTTGAACTTCCATTTCATCGCTTTCAGTTACATCCTTTTCTTTAAGTTCCATCTTGCTATCATTCACTTCTTTCTTGTTTTTCTTGCTGTAGCTAACTTTCACATCCCCCTTATCTACATCCATTTTCTGAGTCTCAACCTTACCCTTATCCTTTATATCTACGTCCATCCCTTCAATCCCATCCTTCTTTTCCTCATCCTTTTTCTCACTCAGGTTTTCACCTACTTTTTCTGGCGAAGTAGTCCCATTTGCTACTGCCGCAACAACTTCAGTGGCTCCATCCTCCTCGCCCATATCTGATCAAGTCAAATTTAAACACTTCTTCAAGAAAAGGCCCACCAAAATGTGCAACAATCTGTTTTGAAAACCCAATAACATTAGTCTTTCAATTACAGAACAAAACTAATAGGTGTTTGTTTTCACTCATAACTGCCCAGAGAAACTTTAAGTGGAACACTTTTGAGTTTTGAGGCACAGAAATGCACATACAAACATCCAACAATTAATAGCTAAAACTGTAGGATAAGGTGTGGATACATGCTCAAGGAATCGAAAAACCCTATGAAGACCTATCGATATAAAAATACTTTTTGTCATGATTTCACCAAAAACAAGTGTAAAAAGGAGTGGCCAAACATAAGAGAGAGAAAATGGAACTCTCTTTAAACATGAGTAACCCTATGCATAAACATGAATCTTTAACAATCATCATACGTGACGATCAATGAATCACAAAATTATACAAGCCCTATAAATAAAAACATGCAAGCACGCAAAAAAAAAAAAAAACCACTCGACCGGCATTTTCAAATGAGCCAAGATGAACATTTAGAGTGGCTGACGACAGGGTAAGAATGTGTACATAGAAACAACCATGGTTAACAACTAGAGATGCACCACAAAAGCTGAAATTCACCAAAAATAATTTCACACAAAAAGGAAGTAGCAGAGATTGATCAACCAAAAAAGGAATCTTTACTAAGCATGATAAACCCTAACATAAACAGAAAACATTACATAAAAAGCACACACACAAAAAAAAAAAAAAACAATGAATCATTAAACTTTAAGAACCCTAAAAATTAAATCTTTCAAGCACGGAATTGCAACTGGCATTTACATTTGTACCAACTTTGAAAAACTTCCAAACAATTTTCTCAGAGGCACCCAAACTTAAATGCACATAGCAGCGACCATAATTAACAGCCTTAAGCGCATGATAAACAGCAGAAACAATCAAGCACATGCAGGAAAACAAAAATGTACATGAAATCATCCCAAAAAAAAAAAAAAAAAAAAAACTAGAACGATTTGATAAACAAGCAAGCAGAAAATCAGCGGCAGCTGAAGTTAAAAAACGACTGATCAACAAAGGGAACTTGGTAGATAACATGATAAAACCCTAACCAGCAAAAATCAAAACTTTAAACACAAAGCAAGCAAAAAGGGTAACGAATCACAAAATTTTAACTTAATTGACAGAGATATGAACAAATGAAATTGAGTCTTACATAGAAATTTAGGGCTCAATTTGAAGATACGGAGCTCTGACTAAGTTGCACTCTCACTCACTGTGTGTTTGTGGGTGAATTGAATTCAGCGTTTTCCTCACTCTGAAGCATCGAAGAGAAGGAATTTAAGCGGTGTGTGTATGTGCGTGTGCCATTTCTGGTTCTTTATTCTGCGGACTTGAAGTTGCGGATTTCAGACGCAGTTAAATGGAAATCTACACTGCTACTTCGAGAGTTTGGCTGTTTTGCTACTCCTCTAGTACGGCCCGTTGAGATGAAGATATATGTCTCTGATTTGAAGTTGTCCATCAGGATTAATTTGGAATCAAAATTAATTCTTACTCCGTCTCATTTAAAATTGTAAAATTTGTCATTTTGGGTATCGTATTTAACATTGTAAAATCTGTAAATGACATGTTTTCCAAATTTCTTTTGTCCCACAATAATTTTTTAATTTGACTTTATAGTTTATACAGAGAATAAAAAAAATTATTGTGAGTATAAAAAAGTAAATTTTAATTTAACTTTACAAGGAGAATAAAAAAATTATTATGAGTATGAAAAGTAAAGTACGAGAGAAAATGAATAAGAAATTTTTCAATAACAAGTGGGTCTCACTGTCCCTTTTAAATAATAAAACAACTAAAAAACTTAAAATGAAACAGATAAAAAAAAAAGTAAAAATTTTATTTTGAGACGTAGGAAGTTCTTTTTAATTATTTTGATTAATGGAGTTCACTTCCCATATTCACAATTTACTATTTCCTCCTTTCCATTTAAGATTTTTATTTACTTTTTTAGTATGTCCTAATTTAAGGTTCTTAGTTACTTTATTACCTAAAATGAACAGTGTGATTCACTTATCATTTTCACAACAAAAACTCTTTATCCACTTTCTTTATTCTACTTTATTTTTCATACTCAAAATATTTACTTTTTCTTAAGTCACGTATCAAGTCAAACTAATAACATTAAATCGAAATGTAGGAAGTATTTTCTAGCTCTGTTTTATTTCATTACTAGTACATATGCCCGTGTCCAAGGACACGGGTGTGTTTTTTTTTTTCAAATTAATTTTTTTTTTAATTTTAAAAAAAAATAAAAAAATCAGTTACTTAATTAATTTAAGTAAACCCTCCTAAAGCCCACTCTTAACCCAAACCCAAAGTCTTAGCCCAAACTCATAGTCTTAGCACAAATTAAGGGCAAAATAGGAAACAGATTAAATAGTGAGGGCAAAATAGGGAAAAACCCCTCCGAAACTGTTCATAGAACTGTTCACGGAGGGGTTTAATTTATACTATAGATTCACACTCATAACATTTTAATATTACTATTACTTCCTTTTAATTTCCGTGACTAACAATTTTTTACAATTTTAAAATGAATGAAAAAATATTAATTAATTAAAAATAAAAATATGTAACACACGTTTCATCATTTCGCAGCACAGTAACAAAACTCCTGCAGAACTAAATGACAGGTCGGATTTGATGACAGTAGAGAGACACTGGGCAGAATTCTGAAATGGGGAATCTTAGTGGACGGTTCTGATTTCCTAACAACGGCTTCATTCAAATGGACGCTCCAGATTTGTTTGTTTTTAAGTTTGTTAATTTTAAACCGGGAAACCGGTTTGTTTCTCGGTTCTCAAGTTGACCCGTCACCATCCGGTTTATTAAGTAGTTGACTACAGACAAATTGGAGTAATATGGAGCTTGGTGAAAAGCATGGGAGCATGACGAACTCGTGAAATAAGGCATAAACGGACATATGGTTAGTTGCAGGGTGTGCAACAAAATCAAAAAATCGAAAAAATTGAATTGAAATTGAGAAAATTGGATCGGAAAAAATTAAAATCGACAAAATCGAAATGTTAATGGTTTTAACCATTTAAAAACCGAAACTTTCGATTTCGATTTTGGTTTCAAATGAAAAATCGAGCCGATAAAGTCGAACCGATCCGATATTATTAAAACGACGTGTCATTTTAATATATACTCCCTCCGTCCCGAAGTATATAAATTTCATCTTCTCATCTTGTCTTGGATTGCTTTGGAGTTAAAACTATGCTTACGATAGTTTAACTGTTATTTGTAGTGACAGGTGGAACACTTAAATTTGTCATGAAAATCTTAAGTACTTTAATATTGCTTCTTCTCATCTTGCTTTGTTAATGAGGGATTAATAAATTTCATTTTGCTGAATGTAACTATCATAATCCAACCATCAATATATGCATGTTCTTCTCATCTTGTTGAAATCGAACGACACCGAACCAAACCGACACCAAACCGAAATCGAATGGTTTTAAAATACAAAAATCGATATCTTTCGGTGCATGTATATTAAGTGTCAGTGTAACAAAGTGTCAGTTTAAAGACTGTCAGGGCATGTATATTAAGTGTCAGTATAAAGAGTGTCAGTGTAAGGTAAAAAAGTGTCAATATTAGTATAAAAAAGTGTCCGTGTGAAGAGTGTCAGTGCATGCATTATTAAAAGCCAGAATAAAAATAATTTTTCCTTAAGCTTAAAAAAAACGCGTTTTTTATAAAAACAACTCTTGTTGTGTATTATTAATACTATTCAAATTGGAGTAATATTTATTGTTTTAATTTAAACTTATTTATATGTTTGAAATAATAATTGATTCAGTAAATAGTACTCCCTCAGTTTCGATAATTGCTTCACCCTTTTGGGGTGGCCACGCAAATTAAGAAAATTGGTGAGTGGAGAAAATGTTGTGAGCGTAATAGTAAAATAGAACAGAGAATGAGTGGAGGAAATAGTAAATTTGAAAAATGTTGTGAGTGTAACAGTAAAATAGGAGAGAGAATGAGTGAGTGGAATAGTAAATATTCTTTGCCATTTTAGAAAAGGTGAAGCTTTAAACGGGACACCCGTTTTGACAAAAAGTGAAGTTATTAATGGGACGGAGGGAGTATATAGATCGAATAACTTTTTTTTTTTAATAAAGTTACTTTTTAATAAGACAATTTAAGAAAATAATGACTCAATTATAATTCCGTCCAAAAATAATGTTTTTATTTAATATTTATAGTTTTAGTAATGTGTTTATTTTTCTAAAATATCCTTCGATACACAAATTTAGTATTTAAATGATACACATTCTTATCACAAGGATAATGGAAACATTCAATGATTTTAGTTGTAATGTTTCCATTTTAGTACATTGTTTATTATCTAAAAATATCCTTGATAAAAATAAATATTACACTCACAATTTTGGTGTTTAAATAACACACATTCTTATCACGGGGATAATGGGAATATTCAATGGTTTTAGTCGTTCAATTATGAAACTGAAGACTTCTTTTTTGGACAAACAAAAATGGCAAATAGCAACATCTTTCTGGATGAATGGAGAATTATTCTCTATTTTTTCTAAATAAATGTCCGTTTAAAAAAAAAAATCAAAACGAATGTATTTTATGTAAAAAAAAAACATCCCTTAATGTTCTTTACCAAATAAAACATTGGTCATTTTTTAATTGCAAGACTAAATGTTTAGAAAGCAAAAAAATATAAATATTTATGCATCTATGTCATTTAATTGTATAAAAAATTAAGCATTTTCAGGTTATCCTCTAAATAAATTGGGACATTCATTTAGTAATAAAGTATAAAAAAATATGATTAATACATGTGAAAAAAATATCCTTAAAGTAATTTGATTACCTAGGTAATTAATTACATATGCAATGAATACTTTACGACATAAATAATAAGTATAGAAAACAATAAATATTAGGGTTTATTACAAAAAATTCACTAAAAAAGATGGCATTTACAAAAAAAAAAAAAACATGTTGGATGGAAAATTACAAAAAACTACCTTTTTTTCTTTTTTTACAAATAACTTTTTCTTTTTTGGTTTTTTTTTTTATCAGTTTTGGTCAAACAACTGATAATTTCAGTTATCAGTTGTTCAAACAAGTGATAATTTCAGTTATCAGTTGTTTACAACTGATAACTGAAATTATCGGTTGTTTGAAGAGTAATTTGTGCTTCAAATAACTGATAATTTCAGTTATCAGTTGTAAACAAGTGATAACTGAAATTATCAGTTGTTTGAACAACTGATAACTGAAATTATCAGTTGTTTGACCAAAACTGATAAAAAAAAATCAATTTTTTTTTTTTTTTGTAATTTCGGACTTATGTTTGTGGTTTTTTTTTTTTTTGTAATCTCCATCTTTCTAAATTAGTTTTTTGTAAATGTCTCTAAATATTTCTAGCTAGTCTCGTAGATAATAGTAAAGTTTCAAAGATTTTGAAACAAATTTTATCTTCTTAAAAAAGGAATTTGAACCAAAGAGTGTAAAGCTTAACTATTTATGTGATATATTTTTGCTGGTACTTTTTTGAAATTGTAATGGAATTATTGTCACTTTTAAATTTGTTAAATATGTATAAAGTGTATCAAAAAAGAAAACATGCTTCCCTCTGTTTTGAAAATTCGTTTCACTTTTATTTTCATGTTTAATTCAATTGAACTTTTTTTTTTTATTTTCATAATTAATATTGATAGTATTCATAATAGCTAATCAATAACACCTTTTACAATCGCAAAAACTTGTCAAGCAAAAACCTATCGGCTAGTTTATTATACCGCAAGTGCACGGTGTGTATGTAGTATAGAAAGGGGCAAATGCGTATCGAATCTCACGAACATAAGGTTACTATGTATAATACTTGCTTTTATTATGTAAGAATAATGAAATAATTAAGAAATTGATTGGGAGAAATTTTGTTTTGTCCTTTATCTAGAGAGAATATGCAAACTACTCTAATTTTTGGTGAAAATTCTTATGTTTAAGTATTTTTCGGTATTAGAACTCGAACAACATATATTCATCAAGTAATCATGTCTTAAATAAAAGTTTCATAGAAAATCAAGGATGATACATCATGTTTGTACTAATTCTCACGATCAATCAAGTAATACACGTATTCTCTACTAATCATGGTCTATCTCTCGATGGTTCATTATACATTAGTAAGAATCCATTAAGTTTATAAAAATCAAAGAGTCCATCATACTGAGTCTCGAAATCTGGCTGAACATCGGGCTCTGGTTGGACCTCGGGCTCTGGCTCATCTGGCTCGTCGTGCAAGTCCATTTGTGGTTGTGCTTGTGGATGTGCACGACATCTAACATGACGCCGTCAAGGTTCTACTCCTTGTACGCGATCTACCGATGTTGTAGGTGCTACACCCTAAAGCCGTTGTTGTTCCCTAATGTTAGTGAGCGTGCGTCTAATCAACCTCCGCATCTTAGCTTGTTGCAAACATGACATATGTTTCTGCTCTTCATTGGTGATATGTATACTGTGAGGACCCCGATCCGAAACCTAACACGTGTCCCGAGCTGGAGCGTCCCCAAAAGAACTCTAATCACCTAACTTTTAAAAACTTTGATTTAACTTGCACACTTAAACATTCTTAACAAAATCATTATAAACTAACTCCACTCCTTTCACTTGGAGGAAGAGTTGAACAACTTTAAAAGTAACAACCTGTTTTAGTTACAAAAGATTTCGGTTATAACGTAGAAACTAAGTTTTTATATACACAAACTCCATAAAGGAATTATACCAAAATACATCTATCTACGCCAACCTATACATACCCCGACAATCCCAAAATACCACTTCCAAACTCCTTTCCGTCCTTACTTGGCCGGTCTGCCTCTCTCGGGATCTAAAAACATTAAAGGGAGAGGAGTGAGAATAAATCTCAGCAAGCTATTATGAATGCAGCAATATGCCAAGTAATATGCAACACATAACAAGTTGCATATAACACATTGGAAAAGCTGTAAACACCTTACATTACCTCAGTTTACCTTTTCCCGTCTAAACCATAGTCGTACAACATTGGAGATAAAACCCCACTCATTAGTGAACTGCTTGAGCATTATTCACTTCTTATAAGACCCGTTTTTCAGGAAACCATATAAGATACTAGCAACTTTGTAATGCTTTTGGCTCAATACAGATGCTATAACCCCAATCTGTGGCCACAGAAGGGGACGGTCACAGGTATAACATAATCCGATCACATTAGGTCACACTTTCCATAATTGATCGTATTACGCTATACCCCCAAACATCAGCTGATTAACACAAGTTCAAGCACATAATAGTTACTTGAAATAAAATCCATCAAAGGGATAAGAAATATAACCACATGGTAAATTTTACTCATGTTCAACCAATAACATAGTGCAACATTTATTTAATACAATATGCATAGTACAATCAATGAATATGAATTCAAGTAAGGCAACTAGGTATCATCAACCAACCCTACATAGTCAATATACAACAATATATGGCCTCTATAAAGGTCCAAGCTCAATTTACCAAGTTGGAGTCACATTGGTTAAGTTGCCAAACAAGGCTGCCAAGCGTTTTCCGAGTAATATTTAAAGTACTTCCACAATTCCATTTTAACCAAATAAGATGTCATTGTGTAGCTAAAGTATTTTACTTTTATCTAAGTTAAAGAGGGTTCATTTTGGTTCTAGTTTGAATAGGTTTAAACAGCTCTAAAAATGGTTCAGTGTGAACAGAGCATGGCACGACTCGTGCCCTATGGCACGACTCGTGCCATTTTAGCCCCAAACTAATCAGCACGGTTGGTCAAGCTTTCCACGAGTCGTTTACACGAATGGGCCATGGGCACGACTCGTGCCAAGAGGCACGACTCGTGCCACGGCCAAAATCAGACATGAGCTGCAGGACTTCATCAACAACTCAAGAACCAAATAACCAAACCAATTTACTTTGTTTTAAAGACATCAAAAGGTTTACTAACTTCACCAATCTCATACCAATTCATTCCAAATCAAATAAGATAGAATTAATCCATTTAATACTTAGTTGTTTTACTCATTACACTACCCCATTTCATGTTTAACCTTCCTATTTCAACTTAAACCTTACTCTTTCCTCTTTATCAACTTTCATGAACATCAATTTATATTTAGGTCATTACTCCATTTCTCTATCCCAAGAATGTGTTCTAACATCTCAAACAACAATTATAACAACAATATCAACATCAAATATTTCATGAGCATGTAATTGAAGGAAAGTCATAATAACTCACTTTAACAATATGAGATGGAATAACTATTTTTCCGACTTGATGCGCTTCCCTCGCCGCCACGAATAAGAAAGTACAACCGGATTGTAAAATGAAAAGGAATTGAATTTACTATAATTTTTGGAAGGGAGGATTTTGAAATGAGTTTTCCATGAAGAAAATGGAGGAGGAAGATAAAGAAGATGATGAGGGAATGAGGAGGTCAAAGGAAGGAGGATGATGGAAAAAGGGAAGTATGGCTTCCCATGACTCCATTTAATGAATTCTTTCCACAAAATACAAGTAAGCCCTCCAAGATCTAAAGAATGCAACTAACTCCTCAATTTCCAATCCTTACACAACACACCTTGACTACTTATGATACTTTACTTATTTTCAATTAAACCCTAAAGCTTCAAAGTTATTTCATAACCATCCTAACTTTTCATAAACAATTAAAGACATAAAGTAAGCACATAAAGTCAACAAATAATATAGAATGCATATAATGGGATGCTAAAATAGTGCCTAGGGTTAGGGTCGTTACATATACGTTGAAGGTTTTGCACCTGTTTTTATGGATAAAAAAAAATAAGAATGAGACATAATTTAATAAATTGAAGTTAAAAAAAAAAAACTAGAAAAAATAATGAAAAATGTAAATACTTATCATGCCCTATAGGAAAAGGGCAACCGATCGGTATTCAGTGTCCTCTATATGAAGGGGGTTCTGCACAAACATGCACGTTATGCTTTGAAACCATATCATATATGTATCAGAGTAATGAATAACGTGAAAGCTTGGGATCCCCACAGCCAGTAAGTTCCGCTGCTATCCCTAAAGTGCAATGCATTGCTGATGGCGTTCACTCCAAATCACAAGATTGTTTCCACGCCGATCAACTCTTTGCAAGTTCCTCCGAGTGTCGCAAGGTTCTGGGACCCCTGCAGCATGCCAAACTGCCTAAGAAAACGATCCGATAAATATCACTCTATACTTTCAAAGCATATAAGAGGGACCCGCGCCATCCATACGACTTGTCCCTGATAGCAGTAGGTCGGAGCTTGTCGATCTCTATAAGGCTGCCACACAACCTGATTATCCGTTAGCTTGGCCAGCTGATCACGATAGCCTCGCAGGTTATGGGCAGTAACCTCCTTGAGATACAATGATGATTTGGTCCACCTGAAATTTCATAAAAATAATAATTATAAAAAACAGTTAAAAAAAAACTATAACACAAAAAAATAACGTATAATATATTTATATCTGAATCCCAGTGGCATGTGCTCTTGTACTGGATCAGTATTTCGCCTTCGAATTCCAGGTTGCACACATAGCAACCGCTATCAAGCCCAAATCTATATCAAATACTATAAATAATGCCGATAATTTGAAATCAAACTTAAAACAAATAACATATTACACATTAAAATGAGATTACCATACCTGTAAAATGTTGAGAAATTCACTGTAACGACCCTAACCCTAGGCACTATTTTAGCATCATATTATTTGCTTTTAATATTATTATTAATATTATGTGTTCATTTTATATATTTGATTTCTTATATTAGGATGAGATAATTGGGAAATTAAATAAAGCATTTTGGGAGAAGTATAATAATAGAAATGGATAAAATAAATAAAATGTGGATAGTTAGGCTTCTTTGTGTGAAAATTGAAAAGCCTTTAATTTTGGCATGGGGGGCCATTCCTTTTTTCCCTATTTTCCTCATCCTTTCTCCTTGAAAGTCAAGCCCTCCCATACTTTCCCCATACTCCCTCTATCATTCCCATACTTTCTCCCATCCTTCTCATTCTTTCCTCACCATCTTCATCCTCCTTCCTTCCAATGCCATGGAAGCTTTACTTTGAAGGTCTCACTTCCAAGTTTCTAGAGCCTTCAAACCTTCTCCATTTTCCAATCAAATTGTACTTTTGTGCTTGGTGCATCTAGGGGAGTTTATCAAGCTAAGAAGATCCTTAATCCACCTCATATTTCTAAAGTAAATTATTATGACTTCCTTCTTATAATTGTCATTTTATGTGCTAATGAATGCTTTGATGAAAGAAAAGAATTTTGAAAATTTTAAATAATGTTAATTGATTAAAATGGATTATTTAAGGTTGAATTGATTTTAGTTATGAGATGGGGGCCTAAGTTGAAAGAATGAGGGTATAATGGGAGTAATATGTTAATGACTTGAATGGGGTTATTATGATCTTCTCTTCTATTTAATGTTCATGAATTATTTTGTATTGTTATTGTTATTAAAATGGTTATTAGATGCTTTGGAAACCTTCTTGGAGTTAAGAAATTGGTTTATGTTATAGAATGATGTTGTTGTTAAGGAAGATGATCAAGAGTGTAAGAAAATGGATTAAGTTAGATTAAGAAGGTTAAACTTGAAATGTGGTAGTGAAATGGGTGGAGAATCAAGTGGTAAATGACCTAGGGTTATATTATTTGGGGTTTAAATGATTTAAAATGAGGTTTGTAAAGTTAGAAAATCCTTTTGGTATTTATAAAAATAAGAAAGATTATAAAGGGAAAAAGAGTTTATGTGAAAAGGAATTTGAAATCTGAGTTTTTGCTGAAAAGTGGCTTGGGCGGTCGCCCATAGTGGGCTTGAGCGGCCGCCCATGTGACCAACCTTTGGGATTACCTTTTCTTCCTTCTTGGGCGGTCGCCCGTGGTGACAGGCGGTCGCCCATGTCACCAGAATCTCCCCAGTTTCCTTTCTTGCTGATTTTCACCAATAACCTCGTGGCTTGAATCCCAACCATTATAAATTAGTAGAACCTAGTCCAACTCGGATAGGAATTAATCCTTTTTAACCTAAGTTAAAGTAGAATACCTTGGCTAGGCCATGATGTCTTATTTGGTCAAAATGGAATATTGGGAATAGTTAAATATTAATTAGAAAATGGTGGATAAGCTTGATTTGTGACTTCACCAAAGTGGTTCAACTTGGGAAGTAGGTCTTGAACTTTTATTAATATTATTCAAGGTTGAGTAATGACTTCGTATGAATGGTTTATGGTTTAGAGTGGCCTTACTTGCTCCCATACCTTGGTGATTAGTTGAACAGTGTAGAGACTATAATCACACTATTGTGTTGGTTAGGAATGTATATGTGTTACATCAATATATTGTATCCCAATTGTGGATTATTTGGTATATGGTTGTATTGTATCCCAGTTGTGGATTATTTGGCACGTATCTTGTATTGTATCCCAGTTGTGGATTATCTGGCATGTTGATTATATTATATCCCGGTGTGGATTATGTGGTTATATGGATATCTTATTTGAATTCATATTCATTGATGGTATTATGCATAGTGTATTACATGAACTGTTGCACTATAGTATTGATTTAACATGAGTATACATTACCATGTTGTTATGTTCTTATCCCTTTTGTGGATTAATTTCAAGTATCTATCATGTGCTTGAACGTGTATATGTGATAAGGGGGTATAATGGAATTCAATCAATTATTGATTTGTTCTATAAGTGATTGAAGGTTCATCATATCTGTGACCTTTTCCCTCTGTGGCCACAGAGTGGGTGTGCTAGCGACTGTATTGAGCCAAAAGCCTTACAGACCGCTGCGATTTGGTGATTAAGGGGAATGCTTCTGTATTAAGCCGAAAGCTTTACAGATAGCGGTATTATTGTTGGATACTCTGATTTAGTATCTGATTTTTTTATATGGATCTCTGGAGTATGAGTCCTATAAGCGGTGAATGTGTTGGAGGCAGTTCACCAAAGAGAGGGGTTTCACTCCCACGTTGTACGACTTATTGTTCAGACGGGAAAGGTAAAATGAGGTAACGTAAGGTGTTTACCACTTTCATAATGTGTTATGTGTTATCATGCTATGTGTTGCATATTGTTTGGCATCTTGCTGCATTCATAATAGCTTATTGAGATTTATTCTCACCCCTTCCCTTTTACTGCTTTAGATTGTGCTGAGACAGGTGACCTGAACTAGTGAGGCCGGGGAAAGAGTTTGGACTCTCGCTTTTGGGACTTGTCAGGATAGGTATATAAGTGGGTTGTCGGGAGTCATATTTAAGTATTACTCTTTTATAAGTTGTAAGGAAAACTCTTTTGTTAAATAATGTCAATTAGGGTTTTCAATGTAATTAATCATGTATGGTTGTTAAAGTATTTGTTTAAATTCCTCCAAGTGGAGATATTATTATTTGATTTTGTTTATAGGAAAATTGAGAATTGGTTTTCTTGTAAAGGCAAATAAAAGTTTTAAAAATCTAAGATGGGATTTCTTAGTTTGGGCTTCTCAAGCTCGGGACACGCGTTAGGTCCCGGGTTGGGGTGCTCACAGTTGGTATCAAAGCTTAGTTTAGAGGTCAAGGGTAGGGGGAGTGTGTGATAATTGACGCCGAGTGTTTAGTGCAGAAGTTTGTTCTAATGGCTGGAAACAATGATGACCAGCGAAAGGTTCTAGAAAATGAAGGATGTTTAAATTGTGGCCTCACAGTCATAGTATTTTATTAATGAATAAAAATGGTCTTGGATTGAATATGAGAAATGTTGCAGGTGGGTTGGTACATTTTACTTGATTTGAAATGGTTAATTTAGTTGAGATGTGGTATAGTGAAGTTTTGGTATAGTATTGATGTTAAGAAAAATGATTTAAGTATGTGGTATTGTTTCGGGTCCTTTTGATGAAGTTGGCTAAGTTGTAAAGTTGTTGTTATATATGTTATATGATGCTATAGGTACTGTGTAAATGATTATTGATAAGTTTGACAATCTGCTTGGCTTTTGAAATAATGAAAAAGGGTTTGGAAATGAGTAAAGTGATGGTTTGGTAAAATATGGGTTGGTAATTAAAAAGGGTATTATAAAGGTTGATATATGGTGGAGAGAATATTGTTGTGTGGCTTGTGATGTGTAAAAATAATGAAAATAACTTGAGTAGTGGGTGAATGAATATGTCAACTAGTGATAATAAGATATGATTTAATGTGGGAAGATAGAGTAATAGGGTTATAGGACTTGGAGACAGTATGTGGTATCATTTGAGAACTTTATGCTTAAAATTGACTAAGTGGTATAGTTGTTGCTGAATTGTGGTCATATATAGTATATGATGTATTAGGTGATATGCATTGTAACATCCCCAAAATTGTGTGTGTCTGATATGTTTGATATGATTTGATTAGTACTACTCATATCACCAAGATGCATCTTCTTTTCGGAAGCTCATCCTATAAGTGTTGGAAATGGATAACGGAAAGTTAAGTTTAACTTAACGTTGATCTAGTTTCTAACGGAAGTTCGTTATGTGTTAACGGAACTAGTTACAAAATGTATTCTACATTTGTTGTAGATTACTAAAATCATTGAATATCTCAAAACCATTTAGGGTGAATGAGAATTAATGACAAAGGTCTTTTGTAACTTAACAAAGTTGGTTAAAAGGGTCAATTTGATCGTTTGGATCAAATTGGGTTTGAACAGTGTTTTTGGGTGATGAGTTTTTGGCTCAAACTGATCAGAACGAGTGGGGACTCTGAGCACGAGTCGTGAGCACGAGTGGGATTCTGATGACCATTTGCTCAAATCTGATCAGAACGAGTGGAATGCTTGGGAACGAGTCGTGGGCACGACTCGTGCCAATTAGCACGACTCGTGCCCTTCACAGCTGTTCGAAAGTTTGCACCTTTTCAAGGGAAAAGGCACAAAACCTTTTGACTTTCCTTATATACTTCCCCCTCCGAATTTCAATATATTCATACAGTCATTTGAGAATTGCTACCCTCTAGAGAGATAGATAAACATACCCAAATCATTGGCATCTTGTTGCATCAAATCTTTCAAAGTCCAAAGTTCTAAATAGTGATTAGTTCGTAGAGTTACCAATTTGGAGTGCTCCTATTGGTGATTATAAGTCGTTTTATCTCACGAGAAGTTTGCCATTTAAACCGTAAGCACCTGTGCGGGGCAAATACTTCTTACGGAAATTGTGCTACACAAGACTCGACTTCCTAAATTGTTCTTCCCAATTTCCGTTAGTTTCTCTGTCAAGTTTTCCGTTAAGTTTGAAGAAGCCACATAAAATTCCAACAATCGTAAGAAGTATTTACGCTTCTTCAAGATCTTCAAAACATGGCAAACGAGAAAGATTCCACCGAATCAAGTCAAGGGAATGTTACGCCTCCTTCTCAAGGTGACGCTACGTTCAACAATGTTACACCGTCTCACCCGGTTCATGGTAAGAAACCTCCTTCACATACAACCTTAAGGGTTGCACCTCTTAATGCTCTCCCTCCGTCTCATGTGTTCATACATGCGGAAAGACCGGGTATTCTTACCGGGATGAACTTTAAGAAGTGGCAACAGAAAATGTTGGTGTATTTGACAACATTAAAATTGGTGCAATTTCTTTGGGAATATCCACCATTGATATCCGACGAGGATGAATCCAAAGCAAAGAATAAATTGGATACTTGGAATCACAGCGATTTCTTGTATCGCAATTATATTCTTAATGGCTTGGATTACGCACAATACAAGGTGTGTTGGGGCATAAAGACCGCGAGAGAACTTTGGGATTTTCTCGAGATGCACAATACTATGTGTATTGTGACTAAAAGACCGCAAGTGAACTTGGTGGAAAGAAGTACCGGAAACAAGAGAAAGAAAACCGGGAAAGTGAAGAGGACCGCCAAGAAGGTTAAAGGTAGTTGTTTTAATTGCGGCAAACCCGGGCATATGGCTAGGGAATGTCGACATCCTAGAATCAACAACCAAGATGAAAACCCTCTTCAAGCCAATGTGAATGAAGATAGAAATGTTCCATTGGACTTTGATCAACTTAGCCTAGGGGCATAAGATTGAATTGACCAAATGTGGTTATTGTGTTAGTAAAAGGTACCTTGTAGAAGGACTCCTTAACTTGAATTGTAATTGTTCTATCCGCCTAAGTGCGAAGAATAAAATTTCAAATTTTATTTATTTGGTTTGAAGTGTTCCAATTGTTATGGCATATTCATTTAGGTCGAGTAAATTTAAATTCACTAAGTCGACGAGTTAATTTAAAATTACTACCTAAGATGAAATTTGATTCGCAAATCAATTGTGATTTCTTTTGTAGAAATCTGTTCAAACCAGAGATAGTAAATGGATAGTTCATTTACTTCAATTAATGATTGCATTTGATAATGTAAAGTTCATTTTTTGGAAAAGTAAAAGTAAAACCTTAAAGTTTTGAGTAAACAATAAGGTTTGTGGTTCATCTTAATGAACAATTAAGAATTTCGTAGTGATAGAGGTGGTTAATATGAAGTACCGTTTGAAAAATAATTGTTGGGACGCTGACACCTATTTATCAAACGAATGCTTCTTACACACTCAAATCAATTGAATCACAGAAAAAGGAAGATAGAACTTTTAAGGAGATGGTGAACTCCTTATTGATAAGTTCCGTCTTATGTGGGTATACCTAGCAAAGGTAGAAATATCTAAACCTAAAGAGGTTAAGATAGGACCCAAAACCATGGATTACGTTTCCATTGGAAATACGGTATTCTTCGAAACCAAAGGGTTGAAGAGACATTCATAAACAAGTTTCCTTACAAGGAAAATGGTTGAAGAAACCTCACTTAAACATAGTTATGACTATGTCGTCGGTTCATCTCAAGGAGATGAAATACATTGTAGATAACATGGTTATTACAATTAAATGACTCCACATAAAGGAAAATATTAAATATGAATTAGGATATTCATAAAATATTTGATATGTGGAGGAACACCTCAAGTGTGGGGGTATTTGGCTAAAGTAGAAATACTTAAGCAAGACACGTTATATTCTTTAAAGAATATACTTCCTTGAAAAGATAGGAAATGTATAAATTTTAACAAGAAAATTTATAGAAACTGTAAGTAGTATTCTTAATAAGAAGAAGAAACAAGATACAGTTGACGGACAAATTCATCCTACTCTATTAGGAAGATGGTTGATCTTCCTTATGCGAACCGTTGGGTTGCAAAAACTAGATGTACCAAAGGATGAAACTTTTAAATGTTAAGACTCTTAAAATCAATAAGAAGAAATTTTAAGAGGTCTAGTCTAAAGAGTGAAAAGTACTTTTCTTGATAAAAAGGATCTTGAAAGGTAGTCTCTACAGACAATAGAATCAAGGAATGCAGTATTCTTTGAAAAATATCTTTCCTGCTAAGGACAGGAAATAAGGTAAATTCTCAAAAAAAGAGAACATATGAATCTACAAACGGTCCATCTCAAGTAGAAGATGAAGGACCTAGACGTAGTAAAAGGGCAAGAGTGGAAAAGTCTTTTGGTCCTGATTTTCTATCATTTATGTTGGAAAACGAACCAGCAACTGTTATGGAAAGCGTTATCTGGTCCGGATAGTTCGATCTGGAAAGAGGCTATTAACAGTGAGATAAAATTCATAATGCTTAATAATACTTGGGAATTGGTAGATCTCCCTCCAAGTTGCAAACCATTAGGTTGCTATTGGATTCTTAAAAGAAAGTATAAAGCTCATGGATCTGTTGATAAGTATAAAGCCAGGATAGTTGTCAAAAGGACATGATGATTTATGCAAGATTATCCCATTAACACAACAGAGCGTTCTATGTCGCACAACCGTGTTGGATCTACTTGTGTATTCATATGGACTAAAACAAGCAACTAAACAGTGGCATGAGAAGTTCGATAGAACTATGTTATCAAATGGATTCAAGATTAATGAATGTGACAAATGTGTCTACGTTAAAGGAACATCTGAATCATTTGATACCAAAGAAATGTTAAAGGAGAACTTTGACATGAAAGATATGGGATTAGCCGATGTCATATTAGAAATAAAGATTTCTATAACATCAGAAGGAATCGTCCTATCACAATTCCATTATCTTGAAAAGAAAGTACTTCGAAAGTTCAAATAGATTCTTGAGAGGTATTCTCTGTAAAGTATATTCCTGAAAAATAGACTCTAAGGAGGTCAAACCACTTAGAGATTTGGGAAATCGAAACGGTACAGAGATAATAACCACTTGAAGAAACTGACCGATAGAAGAATTTGATCACTCGAAGGGACTGATCATTCTAGATAGACTAAAGGTCTAATTGTAATTTTAATCAATCACTGGAATAGTATAATCATAAGTACTTGGTGTACTTAAGGATATACTTATGATTAAAAGATTACAATTCCTATGTAAGTTGAATGGTCTTGGAAGATATTCCTTCGTGGAATAAGCTTGTGTCTACATGACCTAAGGCATTGTGACGACAATGAAAAATAGGAAAAGGTGTAGAACGTCATGGTAAGTCTAGACATAATGGTCTTAGACACACTACCATAGTACAATTGATCTCAATATGCGGATCGTCACAACTAGCCATGTGAAGTCAAAATCGGATCCGTCTACCTAAGGGTAGTAATAGAGATCAACTGTATAAACTGGTAAGGGGAATGGGTTTAAAATCCACAACAAAAGAACTTATAGCGGACACTCAACCTTGAGAAATGGAGATCCCAGGCCCTTGGTTCAATGAGACAACCAAGTTATAAGTTCTAGTAGAGTTACTTGGAAACAACAACTCGGTTTATTAACCTAGAGATGTTGAATACTCATTCCCAGAACGTCCAAGTACTAGCACATGCAGCAGTGGTGAGGATAAGTTGAGAAAACTTTTAATGATTTCTATACCTACGGGTGGAGTAGTGCATGATACTCCTTATAGTGAGAATCACCTATATAAAGCGAGAGGTAATAAGGCCGCCTCTAAATGAACGCTTATGAATGAGATACGGTCCAGGGCCGAAATGGACAAAATCGTGAGAATGAAAACTATTAGAGCTATTATTATGTGAGTATTATTGTCTTGGTATATAACCTACAATCACTGGTTCAAAGCGACTCGCTACCAAATGGCTAGTATATCCGATAATATTTCACTAGGGAAGATTCAAGGCCACAAGCTATCTATCCCGATGTAATAATAGTTCGCAGAAACTTTGGACGAAATTGCATACATGCATTAATTGTCATTCATGTGGGGGATTGTTGGAAATGGATAACGGAAAGTTAAGTTTAACTTAACGTTGATCTAGTTTCTAACGGAAGTTCGTTATGTGTTAACGGAACTAGTTACAAAATGTATTCTACATTTGTTGTAGATTACTAAAATCATTGAATATCTCAAAACCATTTAGGGTGAATGAGAATTAATGACAAAGGTCTTTTGTAACTTAACAAAGTTGGTTAAAAGGGTCAATTTGATCGTTTGGATCAAATTGGGTTTGAACAGTGTTTTTGGGTGATGAGTTTTTGGCTCAAACCGATCGACGCAGTGGGGACTCGAGCACGAGTCGTGAGCACGAGTGGGATTCTGATGACCATTTGCTCAAATCTGATCAGAACGAGTGGAATGCTTGGGAACGAGTCGTGGGCACGACTCGTGCCAATTAGCACGACTCGTGCCCTTCACAGCTGTTCGAAAGTTTGCACCTTTTCAAGGGAAAAGGCACAAAACCTTTTGACTTTCCTTATATACTTCCCCCTCCGAATTTCAATATATTCATACAGTCATTTGAGAATTGCTACCCTCTAGAGAGATAGATAAACATACCCAAATCATTGGCATCTTGTTGCATCAAATCTTTCAAAGTCCAAAGTTCTAAATAGTGATTAGTTCGTAGAGTTACCAATTTGGAGTGCTCCTATTGGTGATTATAAGTCGTTTTATCTCACGAGAAGTTTGCCATTTAAACCGTAAGCACCTGTGCGGGGCAAATACTTCTTACGGAAATTGTGCTACACAAGACTCGACTTCCTAAATTGTTCTTCCCAATTTCCGTTAGTTTCTCTGTCAAGTTTTCCGTTAAGTTTGAAGAAGCCACATAAAATTCCAACAATAAGAACTCCAAGGTTAAGCGTGCTTGACCTGGGGAAATTTTGGGATGGGTGACCCACTGAGAAGTTTCTCAGTGAGCATGTAAGTGAGGACAACACGTGCTGGAAAGACTTGTGGTGGTTTGTGGGGCTAGTATGTCAAATCTGATAGCGTTCCGACCCGGTCGTCGGGCTCGGGGCGTTACATGCATGGTGGTTGTAATGGTTAGTCAATTAAAAGGGCTTTAAAAATAAACAGGAAAGGGTGATTTTGGAATGAGTGTGGTAAGGTTGATATTCAAAGTTATTGGGAATTATGTATCCATTTTAGTTAAGTTATAATTATCATGAAAGGATTTAAAAAAAGATTTAGTAATAGCAATATTATCTAGGTTAAAATGGTATTGTAAAGTGAAGGTCTAAGGTCGAGTATGTGTTTCGGGCCTAGGAGAGATAGCTCCCTCAGAGGTCACTAGAGGTATATTCCCTGTCTCAGAAGTAGGGGTCATATTTTATTGATCCTGTTTCATATCATTTATGTTTGGCATCACATTTTGCTTCTATGTGGCATACATTGCTTGAGATTTTGTTTTATTGTTAGAGGATTCTGCTCTTATAAGAGGATACCTCGAATCTCCTTTGGTTTGCCACGGTGGTGATGTGGTTATGGCTGAGCATGTATTGCCAGTTGATTTGGTATGATTACCAATTTATGATTTTGGGATATACTTGACCTGGAGGGTTAAGTAGTTGTTGTGCATTGGTAGACTATCATAAGAAGTGAGTCTTCTTTTCTATACCTAATTTGATTATATTGGTATTTGATATAGATAAACTTTTATATGGTACTCTTGTTATATAAGCATTAAAAGCAGAAAGTTTTGGTTAAAGATGTGAAGGGTAATTAGTATGTGATAGACTTGCATAAGAAGTCCTTCCGGAAATTTTTCGTGCTAGTTGTGAGTAAATGGTAATTGTGTTCCATCAAGGTATCTCATGTGTTGATTCTAAGTATGATAATCCGAGTTTCAATCCTTAGTTTGATGGCTTTGTGGTAATTAGGATTGATGGTCTCTTTATTAATTAAAGTTTCGGGAAGATCATGAAAATCATTTGAGAGTTGGTTTAATGATTCCTTGTGAGGAGTCCTTGTATGCAAATTGTAGCTAGTGTGAGTTGGATCGAGAGGATTCCAAATTTTGGGTTCTATAATCTTAAACTCGGATGTTACCATGGATCTTACGAGGATTGAGTCCGTGATCTTTGGGCTGGTAAGTGCTACAGAAGGAATTTTTAGGGAATTCTTGAGAATTGTAAAATCATTGATTTAGTTAACTCTAAATAATACATAAATGGTGTAGGATGTAATCAGGATGAATCATATTGATAGAGTTGGAGAATAGATTGGCTATAGATCCAATCCTTACCTTACCTAATGGATGTGAGGACTTTGTGAAATTTTAAGTGTGTATTAAAGGAAGATTAGGTGGTGATATTATGCAAAATGGGAAGTGATAGCGTAGGTTTCGAGGAAGTTAACTTAGATGAGTGAAATTTTCTTATCCTTTACTCGCAAGTGGCTGCAATTGTGTTGCGTTATTTAAGTAGGAACTCTATCTTTTTGAAGCTAAGAGTTTGAAGAATTTAGTTACTGGAAAGGAAGAGATTAGAAGACTATCTAGATTCTTGAAGAATAGGTTGTGTGTTGTGTGATGGACTTCCTTTCAAGTTGAGAAGTTAATTAACCTTAGCAAGTTTGAGTATAATAATAGTTTTTAGTTAGCATTGAATGGGTACTGTATAAAGCGTGGTATGGAAAATTTATTTGGGATGATCCTTTGTAAGTATGGAGTTCTCCAATTAATGATGATTAGGCGGACTTGACTTATGTGGGGAAAACGTTGAGAGTTACTAGAATCGCAATTCCGGGATTAAATTCTAGAATATTTGGGTTGAGAGAATGTATAGAAGAATCATGGCATTAAGGAAACTGTTTGAAGGTTGTAATTCAAAGTACTTGGGGAAATAACCTTTATTATTGATCATTAAGGTAATCAAGTTTAAAATTCGGGACGAATTTTCTTTAAGGGGGAGTGAATGTAACGACCCTAACCCTAGGCACTATTTTAGCATCATATTATTTGCTTTTAATATTATTATTAATATTATGTGTTCATTTTATATATTTGATTTCTTATATTAGGATGAGATAATTGGGAAATTAAATAAAGCATTTTGGGAGAAGTATAATAATAGAAATGGATAAAATAAATAAAATGTGGGTAGTTAGGCTTTTTTGTGTGAAAATTGGAAAGCCTTTAATTTTGGCATGGGGGGCCATTCCTTTTTTCCCTATTTTCCTCATCCTTTCTCCTTGAAAGTCAAGCCCTCCCATACTTTCCCCATATTCCCTCTATCATTTCGATACTTTCTCCCATCCTTCTCATTCTTTCCTCACCATCTTCATCCTCCTTCCTTCCAATTGCCATGGAAGCTTTACTTTGAAGGTCTCACTTTCAAGTTCCTAGAGCCTTCAAACCTTCTCCATTTTCCAATCAAATTGTACTTTTGTGCTTGGTGCATCTAGGGGAGTTTATCAAGCTAAGAAGATCCTTAATCCACCTCATATTTCTAAAATAAGTTATTATGACTTCCTTCTTATAATTGTCATTTTATGTGCTAATGAATGCTTTGATGAAAGAAAAGGATTTTGAAAATTTTAAATAATGTTAATTGATTAAAATGGATTATTTAAGGTTGAATTGATTTTAGTTATGAGATGGGGGCCTAAGTTGAAAGAATGAGGGTATAATGGGAGTAATATGTTAATGACTTGAATGAGGTTATTATGATCTTCTCTTCTATTTAATGTTCATGAATTATTTGGTGTTGTTATTGTTATTAAAATGGTTATTAGATGCTTTGGAAACCTTCTTGGAGTTAAGAAGTTGGTTTATGTTATAGAATGATGTTGTTGTTAAGGAAGATGATCAAGAGTGTAAGAAAATGGATTAAGTTAGATTAAGAAGGTTAAACTTGAAATGTGGTAGTGAAATGGGTGGAGAATCAAGTGGTAAATGACCTAGGGTTATATTATTTGGGGTTTAAATGATTTAAAATGAGGTTTGTAAAGTTAGAAAATCCTTTTGGTATTTATAAAAATAAGAAAGATTATAAAGGGAAAAAGAGTTTATGTGAAAAGGAATTTGAAATCTGAGTTTTTGCTGGAAAGTGGCTTGGGCGGTCGCCCATAGTGGGCTTGAGCGGTCTCCCATGTGACCAGCCTTTGGGATTACCTTTTCTTCCTTCTTGGGCGGTCGCCCATGGTGACTTGGGCGGTCGCCCATGTCACCAGAATCTCTCCAGTTTCCTTTCTTGCTGATTTTCACCAATAACCTCGTGGCTTGAATCCCAACCATTATAAATTAGTAGAACCTAGTCCAACTCGGATAGAAATTAATCCTTTTTAACCTAAGTTAAAGTAGAATACCTTGGCTAGGCCATGATGTCTTATTTGGTCAAAATGGAATATTGGGAATAGTTAAATATAAATTAGAAAATGGTGGATAAGCTTGATTTGTGACTTCACCAAAGTGGTTCAACTTGGGAAGTAGGTCTTGAACTTTTATTAATATTATTCAAGGTTGAGTAATGACTTCGTATGAATGGTTTATGGTTTAGAGTGGCCTTACTTGCTCCCATACCTTGGTGATTAGTTGAACAGTGTAGAGACTATAATCACACTATTGTGTTGGTTAGGAATGTATATGTGTTACATCAATATATTGTATCACAATTGTGGATTATTTGGTATATGGTTGTATTGTATCCCAGTTGTGGATTATTTGGCATGTATCTTGTATTGTATCCCAGTTGTGGATTATCTGGCATGTTGATTATATTATATCCCGGTGTGGATTATGTGGTTATATGGATATCTTATTTGAATTCATATTCATTGATGGTATTATGCATAGTGTATTACATGAACTGTTGCACTATAGTATTGATTTAACATGAGCATACATTACCATGTTGTTATGTTCTTATCCCTTTTGTGGATTAATTTCAAGTATCTATCATGTGCTTGAACGTGTATATATGATAAGGGGGTATAATGGAATTCAATCAATTATTGATTTGTTCTATAAGTGATTGAAGGTTCATCATACCTGTGACCTTTCCCCTCTGTGGCCACAGAGTGGGTGTGCTAGCGACTGTATTGAGCCAAAAGCGTTACAGACCTCTGCGATTTGATGATTAGGGGGAATGCTTCTGTATTAAGCCAAAAGCTTTACCGATAGCGGTATTATTGTTGGATACTCTGATTTAGTATCTGATTTTCTTATATGGATCTCTGGAGTATGAGTCCTATAAGCGGTGAATGTGCTGGAGGCAGTTCACCAAAGAGAGGAGTTTCACTCCCACGTTGTACGACTTATTGTTCAGACGGGAAAGGTAAAATGAGGTAACGTAAGGTGTTTACCACTTTCATAATGTGTTATGTGTTATCATGCTATGTGTTGCATATTGTTTGGCATCTTGCTGCATTCATAATAGCTTATTGAGATTTATTCTCACCCCTTCCCTTTTACTGCTTTAGATTGTGCTGAGACAGGTGACCTGAACTAGTGAGGCCGGGGAAAGAGTTTGGATTCTCGCTTTTGGGACTTGTCAGGATAGGTATATGAGTGGGTTGTCGGGAGTCATATTTAAGTATTACTCTTTTATAAGTTGTAAGGAAAACTCTTTTGTTAAATAATGTCAATTAGGGTTTTCAATGTAATTAATCAAGTATGGTTGTTAAAGTATTTGTTTAAATTCCTCCAAGTGGAGATATTATTATTTGATTTTGTTTATAGGAAAATTGAGAATTGGTTTTCTTGTAAAGGCAAATAAAAGTTTTAAAAATCTAAGATGGGATTTCTTAGTTTGGGCTTCTCAAGCTCGGGACACGCGTTAGGTCCCGGGTTGGGGTGCTCACATTCACCGCACTGGCTCGTTAGAGGGTTAGTCGCACTACACAGCTCTCGATATAGAAAAGACAGTGAATCACTACCCCAATTGTACATCCAGACCCTCGAAATCTCTCGAATTAGTGACAGATAATACAACTTAACCTTGTTGTTCGTACGATCAGGCATCACCGTAGAACCCAAGGCTAGCATGATATATGCCTGTGTATACATATCAACAATGCCTTCGGGAGTATCATCATCGAGGTCATGAAAGTGTGGAAACTGACTCGTAATACACCTTAACTTGATACTACTCCCATCCATATCTCCGGGAGATGGGACAGCCCCTAAAAGATCGTGGTATACTATCCGCTAGTCTAGAAGTTGTGGGATGTAAGCATCAGTAACAGCATTCCCATCAATCGGCAACCCGAAAATCATGCCGATATCCTATAGGGTAATAGTTATCTCACCAACTGAGAGGTGGAATGAATGGGTCTCCGGACGCTATCTCTAAATCAGTGCATCCAACAACCTATAATCGTACTGAATTCTCCCAATATAATGAACCCCACTAAAGCCACTATCGGCTAATCTCGACAATATCCTCGGCGCTAGTCTATCCGGCAAGGTGACATCACGACGAAATGAAAGCGGACTAGCAACCTGTTATCCGCCCAAATAAAACGACCTATGTGGTACTAATGTGCGTCAAAACAGAGTTATCGATAGGCCCATGATAAATGAAGGTATACATATGTTTCAACAAAAGAATCTCCATTTCAATATCAAATAAATAGATATATAAACATAGAGAATTTGAAACATTAATATAAAATACTTATAAATGAAATAACAAATATACTATCAATTGAATTTAAAAAAGCCCAAAAATTGAGTTCAAAACCTCAAAATTTCAAATATACGACAATTGAGTTCACATATACAACAATTGAGTTCAAATATAACAACAATTGAGTTCAATAACAACACTAATTGAGTTCAATATCAACATGTACAACAACTCAAATAAAAGTATACCAACAATTGAGTTCAAAATATATCAACAATCGGGTTGAATAAACCTAATTTTCAAGTAAATAAATAATCAAATCAAAGCAAAATCAACAAACAATAAAGTAAAAAACCTGAATGTAAACTTACAATAACGAATTTTTGGGGATAAAAAGCTTGGATTTGATGAAAATAACAATGACAATATTTCTCCTTCTTCTCGGCGGCAGCACACACTTAGTTTTTTATTTTTGTTTTTAAAGATTGTAAGTCGTTAGGAAGGAAAATGTTTTTTGAATACTCGCTACAACATTTAGCGAGTTTTGTGTACGCGTAAACTCGATATACTCCCTTCGTTTCAGTAAGGTTGTTACATGAGGGTTGAAGCACGTAAATTAAGAAAGGGGAATAATGAGTGGTTGTGAGGAAGAGAGAGAATGAGTGGAGAATAATGAGTGGTTGTGAGGAAGAGAGAGAATGAGTGGAGAATAATGAGTGGTTGTGAGGAAGAGAGAGAATGAGTGGAGAATTATAAAAATAATAAAAAAATTTCTTTTTGGGTAATGTTGCAACTTAAGTGAAATATCGAAAATGGCAAAATGTTACAAACTTAGCGGAACGGAGGGAGTATGGTGTATCGAGTTCGAATGTGTTAATTACATTTAATTAATCAAACACTTTATTCCATGTTCTACTAAACTCGCTACATGGTGTATCGAGTTTCAACGGTCAAATGTTGAAATCGATACACCATATAGCGAGTTTTAAAAATATGACCATTTTAAAAAATAGTTTCAAATGTGTGAGATATTTTGGAAATTATAATTTTAAAATGGATTACTTAAGAAAAAAAACCGTATTCTGGTGGGTAAGCGGCGGGTTGGTACGGGACACTTCTAGGGTTAGGCCTTTTTTTTGGGGCTTCCTTTTCCACAATCAGAGATTCGTTTTCGAGGATTGATTCTATTTAAGCTTTAGGGATTGGTTGTTGGCATCAATTTTTTGATCCGTCGATTGAAGAAAAAAAAAAGGGGGGGGGTCAATAAATATAATCGCTGGGCTTTGATTGGCCCTGTGATAAATTCAAAACCCATGTTTGTCTGTACCCTATGGACCTCCCTCCGGTGCAAATCGCTCCTTCCGTCCAAGATGATGAGTGGGGTAAGCTCGTCTTGTTTTCTTTATTAAATACTACTTCCTGTGTCCCTAAATCCTTAATGAATTGTCGATTTTTTTTTTACAAATTTGCTCTTGATTGACAGCAAATTTGAAAACTTTTTTCGACATTCATTTAGGGACGGAGGAAGTAATAAAAATGCTATTCAAAAAATTGATCTTGTGTGTTTGTGTTATTGGGATTTTGCAATTGGTTTAGTTCCGAATTTGATACTAAATTAAGTTTCAAGTTATTGATTTTAAGGTGGTCTGGTTGCATCGATTACGTATCTGCTTGCTTCGTTGAGCATTATTGGAAATTCTGATCCCAGTTAGCAAAATGGTGATGTAATTTGTAGTAGTATTTGTGAATTGAATGGGTCAGGATCAAGCTGCTGCTGATTTAAGTTAAAGAGGGTGCGGTTGTAAGTCAAAATTTGCTAGAAATGCCCTAAGAATCCAAGAATCGAAACATTTAGCATTGAAAGTAATTAGCTAATAGCTATATGTGACACACACACACACACTAAATTAAAAATGATAGAAAGAATGAATGAATGAAATAGAAGTAAAGAAAAGAAGAAGAAAATTCCCAAATGATGGGGGTGGTAATTGTGGTTTATTATTTAGGTCAATGCACTGTTGATAAGAGGTAGAAATAAAGGTTAGAGAAGTTTCAGAGGTGCAAAATTTGCCTCCCTTCGTTCCAAAATGAATGTTCGAAAATTTTCCAAATTTACCCTTGATCAAGAGCAAATTTGAAATTATTTTGGACATTCATTTGGGACAGAGGGAGCGCGAGTGTAGAGGATGCCTGAGATTGTGATTGAAGTAGAAGATGCTACCATTGACGATTTACCTTTTTGGCACCGTCTTACTGACCCCCATCTCTATCTCATGTGTACTTGGGGAGTCAACAAAGCATTGACCAGTGTAGTCGCAATCAATTACATTAAGGAATATACCAGACCCTGAAATGATGCACTATCTCGGTTTCTGTTCTTTTACTAGGGAGGAGGGGTTGAAGAAGGTGCCACGTGGTATTGGGATTGTGAAACATCGGTATACTTATCTTCCGCCCCAATTTCTTTTTATATGGTTCTTACTTTATCTTGTTGAGTATCTAACCCTCATTGCCATTGTTATTTTAACTTTCCTTTGGATAAGACGACCTTTCCCCTCGCGGGGTGTGACTCTAAGCTTGGTAATAAGAAAGATCCACATTTAATTTACAATGATATTGTTGACTAGGTATGAGAAACTGTATCGAATATCGACGAAACATTGTAAACCTAACCATTAACGATAAAGTTCTCTAAGAAAAGAAGAGATGCATGTGCTGTTCACCAGATTCGACAGTATTTCTATAATTGATTTTTTCTGCCAAGAAATATACTGACATTTGTTTACATTATTGTTTTTGCATCAGACACTGATGGCTTCGTAATTCCAAGCGTGGGAATAGAGGAGGATCCAGATCAAAGTAAAACTGAGGCTTCAAAAGTAGAGGTTTCCAATGAGTCCGCTTTTAAGGTAGGTTGCTGGTCTTCTATTGCTTTTGATGGATTTGGAAATGATGTTTGCCCCTGTAAAATCTTTTTTTTTTCCCAATAGCAAATTTGAAAAGTTTTGGTCATTCATTTTGGGACGGAGGGAGTAATTAGTTATGCTTATATATGATTGTATCTTCTTGGGCAGTCTACAAAAGAAGAGAATATTTATCTGGGACCTCACGGAGCGCCCCTTCGCAAGCTAAACAGCAAGAAGTCAACTTTTCTGGGCGTAAGCAGAAATTCAAGCAGAAACTGAAGGAAGCTGATAAGAGGATCGGTGGGTCTGGACGCGAAAATAAATTGGAAAATCTGAGAGACCTTGTGGGTGGTCCAAAGTCAACTGCCAACATGTCAAATAGCTCACCCAGGGATTGGCTAGATCCACATTGCCATGAGTCTCAGTTTGAGAAACGTTGTCCTCGTTAGATTTCATTTTCGTGTAATAGTTTGAGTCGAGTTCCTTGGCTCTCTACTATTGTGATTGTTACTTTATACAACCATCTTTTCTTCTCTCCATTTCTGTTCCGTAACCCAGTGATGAATAATATTACAAAGAGTATTGTGACAGTTATACATTTTTGGTCATATTCACCTATGCTGGTGGCTGTTACACTAGATAAATTTTCCTACTTTCAAGGGACGACAGAGAGAAAGGGGAATTCCCATTCGCCCCTACGCTAAAAAATTCACGTCATCTCCGGGCAATCATTCTAAAACTTAACATCATAACCATGCTGACTGATCTGTGTGCCGTGGTGTTTCTGCCTGAAACATTTGAGATAAAAGAGATTTGAACATCACAGATAAATGGACGGACAGAATTTCAACTTTTCAAGTGATGCCAAGTAACTTCAATCCTGTTGCTGAGGGTGTCAAGCCATGCTGAGTCAGGTATTGATCGCTATAAAACTTGCTAAGATGCCTCATTCCACTATCACACAGAATTGTCACAATGGTGTGACCTGGTCCCATCAGTTGGGCTACTTTGACAGCTCCAACACAATTCATGGCTGAAGAACTCCCAACAAATAGCCCATCCTTCTTCAAAAGGAATCTGGTTATCAGAATTAGCATTAGAATGGCAAATTTATAATGTTTGTGCTTTATCTACTTGTAATGTTAAACAAAATAATGAATTAACACCCACATATTCAGTCAAGTTAAATGGTGGACTAGCATTAGTAACAAACGGATCATGGAAGTGCCCTTGGTTCTCGTAGACAAGACAATTACTTTAAGCACATGGGAATGCGAACTTGTGGCAGAGCTCATGGCTTCCAACCCTGGAGGTCGTGTGTTCGATCCCCCAGAAGTTAGAGGGAAAGCTTTCTCTTCCTAGGATTTATCTCCTGCGCGCTTCGTGCGTGCACGTGTGTGTGTGTGTGAGTAGTGGAAAAAAAAAAAAAAGACAATTACTTTAAGGGGTTGTTTGGTAAAAATGTCGGATGGGATTACATAATACCAAAGAAAGATAATTTTTATCCGAGACTAACTTATCCCCAATAGAATTATCGGGCGTTAGGTAGATCATTAATAAGACTAATTTATCTTGCTAAAAGGCAATCTTGGAATAAAAATGCGCTCTTTTTTGTTATGCACAATTAAATTATAATGAGGTGGGTGAGGATTTTTTTAACCTTTTTCCCCCATCCCATAGCCTGGTTGTTGCACTAGTACTATCACATTCTCCAACCGGGTGACCTCTAAGTTGTATGTGTCAAAACCACCTTAAGTGATTTTCTTTCATTTTATTTCCTACTGCATGAGACAGTTTTTTCCTTGTTCCATCCCCCGTGCTACACAATGATTTTAGCTAGAAGAAATATGTAGTGAAATAATGAATGTTCAAACCTTGACATTTCCACAGCCTCCATATCAGTGCCTCGGAAAGCTCCATCAAGTTGTACCATTTTGAAGTTCTCAGTTATTCTATTTATTCCAATTCCTTCAGTTACAGTATCAAATGGATTCTTCAGTCTCCGTCCTTCAGCCTCCTCCCTGGTGTACATCACGCCTCTCGTCACCTTGTTGAACAAACCAGAACCAGGAGGGTCAACAAGAAAGCATTTGATGCTTGAATTCATTTCCTGTCGAATATAAGAAAGGAGTTTACATTAGATCTTTTTTTTTTGGCCTATAAACAACAAAAAACAAACCTTTTGCCACTTGTTTTGGTGGAAATCTGACCTTCAAGAAGCGAGAAACACCAGCCACCGTGCCTCCGGTACCTGCAGCTGCAACAAAAGCATGTAGATTGCCGGCAGTCTGCTCCCAAATTTCAGGCCCAGTACCCTTATAGTGGGCCCGAAAGTTTGCCAGGTTTTCAAATTGATCTGCAAAGAAACCACCTTTGCAGTCACTTGAGAATACTGTATTTTGTTTTTGCCCTCAGATGAAAAACCATTGGTATACTCAGCATCTTTAACATCAGTTTGCATAGAGTCTCTGTGCTTTAATGCTGCTTCATTGGCTTCCAGAGCCCTTCTTCTTGCAATGTTCACATAGTGATCCCTGTGAGTAATTGACACAGGCCTAACCCTTTCAACAGTAGCTCCAAGGGCTTCCAGTATTTGAGACTAAGAAGTGCAAAAGGAAAAGGTTTAAAACAAATCCTGACCATGAAGAGCAAAAAAAAAAATTAAAAAAAAAATATGCATGTTGCTTCCAGTCACATACAAATGGTATGAGGAATGGTGAAAAGAAGCAAGTTTTGTAAAACACATAGGCAGCTAAGGAGTGTTTCACATGAGGATTCAATCAGACAGGTACAGAAATTCGAGAATATGTACGAACCACATCAAATTATTTTATCTAAACACTTCATTTGTCACTTAATACAGAGCTCAAAATTACAGAATCTGCCAAATATGAAAAAGTGCCAGATAACATATATCAGGGTAGATAAATGACTACAAGTTCACCACAATCTTAAGCATTTCTAGTTTTCTATTTCAACGATTCTCTAGCCTGCTCATCATCGTTGAAAACAAGTACTCCCTCCATCCTAAATTAAAAGTTCCCTTTAACTGGGCATACAGATTTAGTGGAGCATTTGACTTTATTATTGAAAGTATGGGCTAAGAGATAAAATGGGAAATTTCTTTGTATACGAGGTTGGGCACCAAAGGGTAAATATGTAAAGTATCTATACCTAAAATGGAAAATTTTGTAAAGACATTTTTTTTGGACATCCCAAAATGAAAAATGACACTTTTGGGTTGGAACCTCGGAGGGAGTATGATTTTAGAGTTTATTACCACCCAGTAGCTGAGAAACAGTGTTTCAGAGGATAATTGGTCGGATTAATTGGAAAAGAATAACAACTCGAAATTCAAACAATTTTTTTTATTAGAACTATTCAACTATTCTAATTAATGTCAATGTAGACATTTCTGTGAGCCACAGTCCACAATACAAAGGGAGGATACCTTTTCAATAGCAGCATCATCTGGTATAACCACATGGCATTTGCATCCATAGGCAGGAGCGACTGTTGCCAGACTAATTGCAGTGCTCCCAGCACTTCCCTCTGTAACTACTCCACCTCGAGAGAGCAATCCTGATTTAAAGGCCTATACAAGTAGTCATATACTGCACGTGTAAGCCAGCTGAAAAATCAATCATTACAAGAGAAATCTCGTTTCTTTTACATTCTTCGACGAAAAGGGTTGATAACTTGGTTATAACCATACGATACGAATACACATCACAATGCCGGAAGAGATCAAGTAAGAAGAGCCATGATTGAGAGAATTAACCAAATGAGACCAAGTATAAAAGTGAGATATGGGAGAAAAACACAAGTATCAAGACGTAAGCTTCTAATGATCCAAATGACTTCAAGATTATTTGCTTTGTAGATATAATATAAGCTAAAGTCTTTTGATAGCTGATGTTTGCCAATCGACAGAAAAAGTTAGTCTAACAATTCAGTTTCTGATCATCACGCTTTCAATATTACACCTATAACATATAACTTTAGCCTTCATGTTTGATATACGAATGCACTTACATATGATATGACAAGCTACAATGATAGTACGATACTTCTTTACTCTTGAAGTATAAGAATTTCCAAGCAAGCCCTCTTTCAATTGAGACTGTGGAAGTGTCATTCATTAAAGAGGACGAATCATCCCCCAGTTGGACATTTAAAATGCAGAGAACAATTTGCTTCATAATGAAAACCAAAAAAGTAAATAGAAACCTTTTCGGTCAATAAAATTGTACTCCCTCAGTCCCTAAATGTATATCAAAATTCAAGAAATTTTGCCCCAAAATGAGTCTTTTTTTGCCCCCAAAAAAAAAAAAAAAAAAGACTTCGGACATTCAATTCGGGACGGAGGGAGTAATCATAAATGGATTTATTTTTACCTCCTCGATAATTTGAACAGCTACTCGATCTTTAACACTCCCACCGGGATTTAAGAACTCCGCTTTACCGAGAATCTGAAGGCAAATTAAAAGTAAATAAATCAAATTCAAAAACAGCGATTACGGATTTGATAGAGAGAGAGAGAGAGAGAGAGAGAGAGAGAGAGAGGAGATATTGAAGTCTTACTTCACAACCAGTGGCGTCGGAGAGGCTGTTAATTCGGATGAGTGGGGTGTTGCCGATGGCGGCGATAAGTCCATTTCGGCGTTTCTTCACGGATGAGAATTTCGATGGTAAGTTGGGCTTGAAGAAAAGGTAAGAAAAGACGGCTGCAGTTATGGAGACGGCAGCTACAATGGCGCCTCTCGTTGGGGTTATTGGCGCCATTGTCGACTCAGCTCTCCACCATTTTGGTGCGTTAGGTGGTTTATCGTTTCGACTCAGGAAACCACTGCAGCCCATTTCGTTAATCTTGGCCCATTTCTTATTAATTGGCCTTTAGCCCATTTTCAACAACCAAATTTGAAACCCAAATTTGGACTTAGTCCACCCAGTGCGACATCCAGTTAGGGTTACACGAAACGAGTCGGTTCGGGCTCAGCTCGTAAAAACTCGAGTTCGAGCGGGCTCGAGGTGAACTCGAATTCGAGCTCGAATCGATTTTCAAGCTCGTTTTTTTAGCCGGCTCGTGTTCGGTTCGTATATTCGACGAACTCTGACCGAGATCAACTCGTTTGAGCTCGGCTCGTAAAGCTCGTTAAAAAGCTCGAATGAATTTTGTTCGCGAATAACTTGTTTAGGCTCGTTTAAGCTCGAGATCGATTACAATTTGAATTATTGTCGTTTGATTTCAGATTTTTACAAAAAATAAGTCCAAGTTCGAGCTCGACTCGTTAATACTCGAATTCGAGAGGCTCGCGAAAAACTCAAAATTCGATTCGATCCGAGCACGTACAGTCATAATAATGGAGTCGAATCTTCAAAACTCGGCTACTAGTTTACATTCTGCCTTCTCCACGTCCAAACTGAAAGAAATGGAGGGAAAGCGTTCAAATTCACAGCCAATTCATTTGTTGATGAAAATTAGAGGTAATTCCGCATCCAAATATACTCCAATTTGCCGCGAATCCAAGCATTACGATCGATGTTAAAATCCTCTTTAATTATACAATCATATCTGCAGATTTTACTCGAGCTATCATTGTGGATCTTCAAGGCCGGTTATTAGGCTGTGCAAGAGGATCTCTTGCTCTTGCACAGGCCCATTTTTTTTAAGGGTCTCAAATTTTGCATTTTTATTTTTTAGCTCTTAAAATTTGTAAAAATTATTTTAAAATCCTAAATTTCTAAAATATTAAATGCATAATTTTGTATAGATTTAATTGTTATTATATTTTATTCATTTCATAATAATTATTACTTCTTTTCTTTGGACGTCGCATAACAAATGATATTGTTCCAAAATGTGAAATGGAGCGAGTATAAATTTGTGCTTAATTTTTAAAATATTGCGGGCCCAATATTTAATTTTAGCACAGGCCCCTGTAATTATTGAGACGGGCCTGTGGATCTTCACAGTGGACGATCGCCATTGATTTACATAGACCGCTTCAGAAATTACTGCATTGATTCTTCTGGAACCTGGTTAGTTCTCCCGTTCGTCAATTTCTGGTTTCAAAGTTATTATCAATCGTGCGTGTATGAGCAGTAATTCTCGAAATCCGTTTAGTTTGCTTCAAATCTGTGTTTGATCCCGATGAACTGATAATGCATGAGGAACTTTTCGCTTATCCAACCCATTTATTTTCCGAAACAAGCTTGCTAAAACTGGGAGATTCAAGTGACTTACAACATTGATTCAATAATATCGCAACAAATTTAAATCAATAATGACCAACTTACATGATTTATGTTAAGTAACCAACTCCTCTAAAAACCTTATGATAGAGAGGGCACCCACAATGTATATTGTGTCGCTCCCCCTCACGTGCATACGTGGAGTTATGAAGAAATATAAAACAGGGTTTTCATCTTATTTTCCTTGCCTTCTCCTTTATCTCAATACAATATATAAAGTACAGGGAAAAGAGTATTGACCAAGGAAAAATCTTTCCTATTCTAACCACAATTCTCGGAAATATCTTCCGAGAATAACTCAATGATTCATGATTCCGTCAATCACGATATAATCCCGTAATACCCTCCCTCAAGTTGGAGCGTGAGGGTTGAGAACGCCTAACTTGCCAAGAAGAAGATCAAAGGACTGTTTGCCGAGAGCTTTCGTGAAAATGTCAGCTAATTGTGTGGATGTAGGCACATAAGACGGAGATATCAGTCCATCCGAAATGGCGTCACGAACAAAGTGGCAATCGATCTCAATATGCTTTGTTCGTTCATGAAAGACCGGATTTTTGGCAATGTGCAAAGCCGACTGACTATCACAATAAACATCAATTGCCTTCGGATGATGAACACCCAAGCTTAATAACAATCCCTTCAACCACTTTAATTCACATGTGAGGGCAGCCATGGAACGGTATTCTGCTTCAGCAGAGGAGCGAGACACGGTGGACTGTTTTTTTGTCTTCCATGAAATGGGAGAATGACCAAGAAACACTAGCCACCCGGAGAGAGATCGCCGAGTAATGGGGCATGCAGCCCAGTCAGAGTCGCACCATCCTTTTAAAGTCAGCTCACTGTCTGCCCGAAGAAGTATGCCCCGACCCGGACTACCTTTGAGATATCGGACAACTCGTAAAGCAGCTGTCCAGTGCTCATCGCGAGGCTCCTTCATGAATTGTGATAAAATGTGAACTGAGTAGGCCAAATCCGGTCGTGTTACGGCTAAGTAAATGAGGCGGCCGATAAGCCTCCGATAGGGTTCTGGATCTGCCAGAAGGGTACCAGTAGCTAGGCCGAGCTTATGATTCTGCTCAATCGGAAAGGCAGCGGGCTTGGCACCTAACAAACCGACATCAGAGATAATATCCAAGGCATATTTTCGTTGGCACAAGAACAAACCGGAGGAGCTGCGAGCCACTTCGATGCCAAGAAAATATTTTAATGAACCAAGATCTTTCATATTGAAGCAATCACACAAATAAGTTTTGAATGTTTGCAAAGCAGCGGAATTGTTCCCAGCAATGATGAGATCGTCGACATACACAAGCACATTAATCTGAGTCGTGCCCTTAGTAAATGTGAAGAGAGAATAATCGGAATAGGATTGTAGGAACCCATATCGCTTAAGAGCTTCCACTAATTTAGCGAACCAACAACGGGGAGCCTGTTTTAGGCCGTACAATGATTTGCGCAAACGACAAACCATGCTAGGACCAGGGGCCTGAAAACCTGGAGGAAGCTTCATGTAAACTTCTTCCTCGAGATCACCATGCAAGAAGGCATTGTGCACGTCCATTTGATGAAGTTCCCAATGTTTTGAAGCAGCAATAGCGAGGAAGGCTCTAACCGTTACCATTTTTGCAACTGGAGCAAATGTTTCGGTGTAGTCAACCCCTTCCTTCTGATGGTTACCAAGCACCACTAATCGGGATTTAAGGCGTTCAATACTGCCGTCAGAATTATATTTATGTTTGTACACCCATTGACTGCCCAGGGCATGTTTTCCAGGAGGAAGGGGCTCCATAGTCCACGTGCCATTAGCTTCCAAAGCACGAATTTCTTCAAGCATAGACTGTTTCCACCCATCATGAGTCATAGCTTCTCGAAATGACTTAGGCTCTTTAGCCATAACAATAGCTGCGAGAAAGTTACGGTATTTCACAGAGAAACTATCACAATTTACATAGTGTGCTATAGGATAGGGTGTACCTGAGGAACCGTCGGAAGGAGTTGAGGCGGGGGATGGACTTGGAGAGGAGATCGAGTGGGCAACATAGTCACGTAGAAGTACAGAGGGAAGTTTCTCCCTCAAACCCCTCCCTAGAGCATTGGAGTCAGAGGCAACATTTGTTTCAGGGACTGACATGGGCTGGACTGGATCAGGTTCAGAAGAGGAAAATGGCGTAACTGCATCTGCCACAGTATCTGTCACGACATCTGTCTCCACGTCTGTCACAACATCTGGCTCGACAACTGGTGAGACAACTAGCTGAGCTGGTTGTGAGGAAGAAGTAGAAGCAGGCTGATCCGAATCAAAGAAATCCATGAATCCCAGAGAAGCTTCAATGTCAAGATCAGCAGGGGAATCTTGAGTATGGGGAACCATAGATTGATTGCTAAAAGGAAACTCCTCTTCAAAAAACTTTACGTCTCGGGAAACAAAGAAAACTTTAGCGTCAAGATCAAATAATCGCCACCCCTTTTGACCAAATGGGTACCCCAAAAAAACACATTTTCGACTCCGACTTGCAAATTTGTCACCTCTAGTTTTCTGATTGTGGGCGTAACATAATGAGCCGAAAACTCGAATAGGACCATAAGATGGTGTTTTTCCAAACAAGAGTTCAAATGGTGTTTTATTTTGCAACAAGGGTGAGGGAGTGCGGTTGATTAAGTGTGCTGCAGCAAGGATTGCCTCGCCCCAAAACCCAATTGGAAGATGAGCCTGAAACCGCAAGGCCCTAGCCACATTCAATATGTGTCGGTGTTTCCTTTCAACTCGCCCGTTTTGTTGGGGAGTACCAATACAAGACTTTTGAAATAAAATGCCGTTGGAATTAAAATAATCAAGCATACAATTAAGTTCCGTACCATTATCTGACTGAACGACTCGAATTTGTTGAGAAAATTGCCGATCAATCATTGCAACAAAATTCATGAACACACGGAAAACCTCCGTTTTATCAACTAATAAATAAACCCAAACGGCTCGTGAAAAATCATCCACCAATCACGATATAATCCCGTAATAAGTTATGAGGTGCAATTGGGCCAATAGGCCCAATACGTACCCTTTAGATTTTTTTTTTTAGGATAAATCTCTGTTCTAAAAGACCCCGCCTAAGGGCGCCTAGGCCCCGCCTAGGCGCTAGGCCCCTCTCCAACGCCTAGTTCTAAGTCCCGCCTAGGTCCTGACTAATCCCGATTAGTCCCCGACTAGTTCCCGCCTAGGCGCTAGGCCCGGCTCCGCCGCCTAGCATCCGCCTAGCGCTTTTTAGAACCTTGGGATAAATGCAAGTGGGAAGATTTGAACTCTAGACCTTGCCAAACCATGAACTCTGGTACCATGTTAAGTAACCAACTCCTCTAAAACCTTAAGGTTATAACCAACTCCTCTAAAACCTTAAGGTTATAGAGAGGGCACCCACAATGTATATCGTGCTTAGATATTAACAATTTATTTGTTAATATCACAAGGTTCTAGAGGGTGTTTGAGTTATAGTTAAGTATTCATCATTCAGTCACCATAATGTATTAGCAGACAGGTGATCGATAATGCTAAAAGTGTGAAGAACAAGGATTGAGGACATTGTCAGGGCATAATATCAACCAACTCTTTTAGAAAAATAAATGAATTACAAGTTAATTGTATATTATACACTATTTCAGATATTATGCTCCTGAATTGTTAATGGCTTTATATGCAGCTCTTGCAGCTATGATTTGGTCAAAGGAAAGGAAATTCTCACACTACAGAGGGAATGCCAACTGCCAAGCGCATAGGATGGGTTAGTCATGATGCGGGAAATATGTTTATGTCTCAAAAATTCCAGGAGATTGTGGTTGAAATTGAACGTGATATTGTTGATTATATCGACAATGTTATTACTACTGAAAGAGCTAGGCATTCTGTAAGAGTTGTTATTTTTTTTAATCAGATGTTTTGCTACGGGTGTTGCTGATTGTTCAGCAACTTTTGCAAGAGAACAGGCATGGTTCAAAAAGAGACATATATTACATGCATCCTTCTGTGTTTCGAGGTGAACTTGAAATCTCTTTCAGTTAAAATCTTCATAACGCTTGCATCCTTCTCCAGTGCAGTCGCCACAACCTGAATATTGTATGTATCACTGTCCTGTATTTCTTTGTTTGCAGGTTTCTGTTGGAAATGGGTAGGTACTTGCTAGCCAAAGATAATGATCACAATTATGTTGCTGCAGTTGTATTGCTTGAATAATTCGAGTAATATTTATGGACGAATCATCTAGACTGCTGAGCTCTAACTGATACATCAGAACATTATAGATGGTTCTTACATGTGATACTCCCTCCGTCCCGTAAAGTTTGTCTCACTTTGGCTTTCATGGTCAGCCCAATAAAACTTTGACCACAATTTTATGAAAATCTAGCTATCTCTATGCAATTCTAAAAATTGTCATTGATTCACCATTATGAATACTAACAATAACAATTTTAGAATTGCATAGGGATGATTCAGTTTTTATAGAATTGTGGTCAAAGTTCAATTGAGTTGACCATCAATATCAAAGTGAAACAAACATTTCGGGACGGAGGGAGTATACCATTTTGTCTCATAAATTCATGGACACTACAGACTGCACACATAGGTGATCCAGACGAACTATACATTCTTTATACTAATTAAACCTAACTACTTAGTTTGAGTTTCAGGATTACTTGACTCATGTCTATATTCTTTGTTATAAATATACAAGGGGTTTTGCCTAGTCATGCTCTAAAATACATCTGCAAGGGTTCATGTTGATGGACAAAAAAGGTTCAACTTGTGTTTGTGCAATGCAAATTAAGGCTTCTTAATTAAAAATTTCTCTATCTTGTTATGTAGCAAGATGATGAAATAACTAGCCATTAGAAGAACAACCTACTTTCCTTGTACATCTTCACTCAATATCAATATCCTAATGTTCACTGGTTCGTTTGTTCTTGTTTTAGATTGGTGATGGGCTAGTTGAGATTCTCGGAAGGCAGAAGGAAATTTGACTGCATTAACAGTCCTAATAGTGTGAGTACTCTTATCATTGACAAAGTGAATTATTGACAATGTGATGCTGAAATTGCAACATGGGGGGATAATGCCTGGTTTACTGGCAGGCTCAACCTGTTCCGGTGCATGTAGAAGAAGTGAAAGGTAAACAAATGATTAAGAGATCTGTTCATGGAAGATTATGGGAAGTAGACTGCATTACAACTATTGAGCTATAATGTCTCTCCAGAATAAAAATTTATTCTAATAAAAGCATCACTGTTCTGGTGTGGTTACCTTTTTGATCGAGAGTATTTACTCTTTCTTCTCTACACACATCTAAAAATGAATACCATAGCGAATAACAGGAATTTCGAGATTTGAACTGACAATGTCCTTGATTCTCGCACATAGATGTCATCAGTGTCGCTGAATACGTACTAGTTGTGGAGAAGGAATCAGGTGAAGCTTTTCTCTGGATAGACTTATTAATTTTAGGTTGTTACTTGTTGGGGTTTGCTTCTCCACTGATGAAATGTTCTATGGTTCTCATCCACGTAGTGTTCCAGCGACTAGCAAATGATCATTTTTGTAAGAAAAATCGCTGCATAGTAATTACAGTAAGTGTTTCTACTATTGATCACATCTCGATACTCCATATCAGTTTGTTAACTACATTTTACCCACAGGGAAGAGGTTACCCCGATGTTCCTACAAGAAGGTAAAGACTTAAATCATTACTCCCTCCATCCCAAAATGAATGTCCAATTTTTATTTTTATTTTCAAATTTGCTCTTGATCAAGAGAGAATTTGATTTTTTTTGGGACATTCATTTTGGGACGGATGGAGTACCTTTTATTTGTTCACTCTTCGTTAACATCTACAAATTTGCATCTCAAAGCAAATGGATGTGATGCGAAGTTGCTATGCCTTCCTGACATAAGGTGGCTTGGAGCTTTTCCTTCAGACTCTGAGAAGTATGGTCTTCCACCACAATGTTTCCTTCCTTTGACATCTGAAGGTGCCATTTTGTTAATATTTTATCCGTCCCAAAATGACTGTACAAAATAATTTCAAATTTGCTCTTGATAAAGAACAAATTTGAATATTTTTTTCTACATTCATTTTGGGACAGAGGGAGTAGTACTTTTTCACCCGAATGCTCTCCTCTGCATCTTCTTGATTTTTGTACGTCTCTGATTGTTTCTTCGCATATCTTTTCAGACAAAACGAGAACCGAGGCTATGTTACAAAGATGTTACTTGCAGAGAGAAGCACCACAGTGGAGGTTGCACATTTGACTTGTATTCATTCAAATCTTTTATGTGGTTATTAATTCTTAATTAGCTTACTTATTTCTTCTTTCCTCTTATAAGATTGGAACTTGAGTCGCTCCTGCAACGAGGAGTCAAATTCGAGATTGAAGCATTAGGTGCTCGTTCACTTTCCTTCTTGTCAGAAGAGTATCTACCAGCTAAAATTCGAGGTGAATTTTATAGATAGCACTGTTATTCACCTTTAAACATAGTACAGAGTAGAAAATTAGCTAATGTATGCTCGAATACAGCAAGAACCTAAAATTACTAGACATAAGATTTCCGCAAGCCCAACCATAAAACCTCTTTACTTACTACTACTATTCAACTTGTAACAAAAATCTCAAGTTGAATAAACCATGTTCCTAAGATATATCCCCACATGAACTTGGATAGCAGTAGATGTATGCTCAAAAACAGCAACATCAATACCCGCAGTATCCAGATTGTCGTCCACCACGTCCGTAGTGGCTACTACTTCCTCCATAACCTCCATAGTCGTTATTCCCATACGGAGCATATCCATAATCATTGCCTCCATATGGAACATCATAGCCATATCCTCTATTTGCAGGGTAGTACCCTTGTCCTTGAGAATAATACATATTATTACGCTGGTATTGATGGCTATTGTTGTGACTGTAGGGATTTGAAAATGAGTACAAGTTGCTCGAACATAGTCCGTAGTGCCAATGCTTTATAGAAGCCCTTGCGCCTGCCTTCCCCAGCCTTTTCAGAAGTAGGGGAGGATCAACTTTACCAGCAATCGCCACTGTTCCATCATGCTCCATATTGAAATGTACTACTCCTATAATACAAATTAAAATAAAATAAAATCAAAACAAGAAATTAAAAACAGCTATAAAAACACCTGTTTTTTCTGATATGACTCAAAAAAACAAATCCTCAGTAAGAAAATATGAAAACATACCTTTAATCCCATTCAACACCTTAGCAACTATCTTCTGCCAACCGGGACCCTTAACATCAATCTTTATTTCTATATTCTGCAAGGAAAATCGATACGTATTAGGGGCGTAACCAAAAAACACACACAAAGAGAGAGAGAGAGGGAGAGAGAGAGAGAGAGAGAGAGAGAGAGAGAGAGAGAGAGAGAGAGAGAGAGAGAGAGAGAGAGAGAGATATATATAGATGAACAATAAGAGCATATGAGCAACCATGAAAGCATAGTTAGGCTCTCTGGGCGGTGCTTTGCTGCGGCGGCTGCACAATGCTGTTAATGTCATCTTTGTATACTTTTTCAAAGGCTTCATAAGACCCTGTAATTGTTTCATAGCCATGGTAGCAGATTTTGAATTTTCTTGTTCAAAGTGTTTTTTTAAGGGGAGGATTATAATGGTTTTATAGAGACGCTAAAATTGACGGTACATACTCCAGTTATGGAAATGATTCTAAGATTGACTGTTAGATTTTTTAAGGTCCAAAAATCTTCACCAAGAGGTTGAAATTCGGTTAAAATGATCGTAAGATATTCTCATTAATTTGATAAAATAAAGTTATAATCTTTGTGATCTAAATTAAAAACCTCTCTAAAATAATAATTTTGTTCGATCCCGACTCGGGTAAGTTTAAAAAACTACAAAAATCAATAAGATAATAATTTTTCGGTAGGCCCAATTATAATTTTAGGTCCCACGAAAATTATAAATTAATAATTCTTAGTGACCGAAAGAAATAACTATTAGGGGGCGTTTGGTTCGCCAGATTTGGCCATTCCGGGGCGGAATTAAATGGTCAATTCCGTTGACTTCATTCCCTTCGCCCCGTTTGGTTGGTAGGAATGAAAAATTTCCATTTCCTAGGGAATGAATTTTCATTCCTTCCATATATGGAAGGAATGATGAATTCCTTAGGGAATGAAAAAAAAATAAAATTTTTTGACCAAAATATCCCCAAACCCAAACCACCCCTACCCACCCCCAATCAGCCCCTGCCCAGCCCTACCCCCCACCCACCCCAACCCCCCCCCTCCCCCACACGAATTTGAATTATTTTTTTTTTGCACCCCCTGCCCTACCCCCCACCCCCAATTTTTTTTTTTAAAAAAAACCCCTGCCTTCCTTCCCCCATCCATTTTGCCCCTAACCCCCCCAAAAAAAAAAAAAAAAAATTTAAAAAACCCCGCCTACCTTCCCCCATCCAGCCCCTCGCCCTACCCCCTACCCCACCCACCCACCCCCACGAAAAAATATATTTTTTACTCATTTTGCATATCCCCTACCTACCCCCACCCCCCTCCACCCCCTACCCCCACCCCCACGAAAAAATTATTTTTTACTCATTTTGCATACTCCCTACCTACCCCCCCCACCCCCACCCCCGCCCCCCAATTTTTTTTAATGGGTAAATTGGTTATTTTATATGTTTTCATTCCCTTCCTATAATTTGTATTTTCAAACCAAACATGATTTGGCAAGGAATTGAATGACAATTTCATTCCATTCCGTGTCAACCAAACGGAGGGTTTGACCAGTTTTTTTCCATTCCAATTCCTTCATGAATTCCATTCCATTGACCATTCCATTCCTTCACTTTTTTTTTTTCCATCGAACCAAACGACCCCTTACAATTTAGCGAAAATATGACTTTTTATAATTATTTATTTTCTTTAAAGTTTAAATCTTTATTGCATGATGATCTTTCTTGTACTCACACAATTCCTTACGCGTTTGATATGTCATAGTTGATTTTACAACGCCTTTTAGATGATAAGTCATTGTATAAGATATGGTTGAATATTTTAAAATTTTCGTGTTCTTTACATACAAGATTTGTATCAAGAATAAATTGAATATAGTTATGTGTACAATGAATTTAAAGTTATCATCAACTTCCAATATCTTTCAAGTTATTATTTACGTATTGTACAATGAATTTAATTTATACGGAAATCTAAAATGCCAAAATTCATCAAATTGGCTAAAAACTCTTTAAATTATTACTTTATCGATAAATTAATAAATTTCACCGGTCCCGACATTATTAATTTATAGAGTTTTACTGTATATGCTGATATTTTTAGAGCATTTTACTATTTTTACTCCCTATCTCATAATAAATGTCACAACATTTTTTTTTGTCTATCCTAAAATAAATGTCTCATTTCTAAATAAGAAATAACAACAATTTTAATATTGTGCAATATATGGTGTAATTTTTTTAAAAACTGAAGTATTTTTTTGGATGAATATTTTACTCCTTTCCATATAAATCAGAATGTTAAAATTGTTCTGCGAAATTTATTATGAGATAGTATTTAAGCATTAAACTTCAAGGATTTATTTATTATTTTTTAACAAAGGAAAGGAAATAAACTTCAAGGATTAAAAGTTGTACGTACATGGTTCCTATTTTTTCATATAAATCTCCGAATCAAATTGTAAAAAAGGAAAGAAAATATATATTAATGACTCCACAATTTCCAAATTTAATAATGAAAAAAATAGAGTATTTTCTTGACTATATATCACAACTCCATGCATGTTGTAAAGATTTAAGATTTTTGTTTGTGATTCTGCTGTTGATACCGCACTGGCCTGGCCCGGCCGTCGTCATGCAACCCCTTGCCACCGTTGCTGACATTGTAAGCTTCAGATGCTTAGGTTTTAAGTGCATGCAAGATTTTTATTTCTTAACCTTTTTCATAATCTAAGAGGGATTTTGTTAATTTAAAGGCTTGTCAGCTGAAAGTTGATGTTCACTGCGATTCGTGTAAGCGGAGTTTGATGGATGTCTTGTGCTCCATTCGCGGTTAGTTTTTTTCTTTCTTGTTTCCTGTAATTTTAGCTTGTTTTATTTTCGTAGTTCAAGAGACTGCAAGAAGTTCGTAAAATTTAGTCACAAATTTATCTGACATGAACCGTAAAACTCTAACCCTCGTGATCAAGAAAATACCAGAAAGGGGGTCACTTGACCCTTGAGTTTCTCCAAATAGCATGTACGCAATTTACCTTGCATCAGTTAAATGTTAGGGCTAAATTGTTACTGAGTATGTCTCAGGCAGGGATGTAGCTAGCATAGGGCAAGGGGGTCACTTGACCCCCCTTGAGTTTCTCCAAATAGCATTTTGACCCCTATAGTTCTTAAAAGAAAAAAAAAATCATGATTGAAATTTGACCCCCTGATTTCTGAATAAATTCACCTTTTCTCTTCATACTGTGTTGAAAGAACTTTGAAATAGTCATTATTTTTAGGAAAGAATATACTCCCTCCGTCCCATCACAGTTAACTTGTTAATGTTAATAAGGAATATGCTTTAATTGTTTGTACATTGTAATATTGTAATATGGCTACGTCCCTGATCTCATCTCAGGAGTGTACTCTGTCTCCATTGAAGTAGTGCGAGGACGAGAAGGCATTGCAAAAGTTGCGGGAGAAGTGGACCCGAGTATGCTCCTGAGGGCGATTGCCCGATCAGGGAGACACGCAGAAGTCCTGAATGTCAGAATTAGACACCCTAGACTACGAAACCGTTATTCTGACAATGGCCATAACTACTACAACTATGGTTATAATGGATACAATTCATTGGGGAGCTACGGGGGATCAGGGTCATTGCCCGCCTCGGCCTATTATGAAGTTGACCAAGATTACTATCCCTCCGGGAGGCGGTCTTTGATAGAGTATCCTTATGCTTATAGTGACAATTATGCGTATCGGCCTTTGCCTCGGGGGATTCATGTGCCTTCGTATCCAAGTCAGTATGAGAGCTATGAGGATCATGACCCAATTAGTTTTTGTAGCATAATGTGATTGCATGCACGGGTTAGGGTTTGCCTTGGTTGTAATTTAGATCACGAGCCAATTTTTGGGCAATGAATCAAATTTATAAGCATTGACGTCCATTTACATGGTTCACACTTTCTATTTTGGGGTGTCCATTTACATGGTTCACACTTTGTTTTTTTACCTAAAATGGAAAAGAATCTTTACTATTTTCTCCACTCATTCTCTCTCCTACATTATTTTAATACTCACAACACCATTATAATTTACTATTCCCTCCACTCATTCTCTCTCCTATTTTATTTTCACACTCACAACACTTTCAATATAATATTTCTTCCTTAATTTACGTGAAAACAGTAACTGGAAACCATGTAAATGGACGGAGGGAGTATGTCTTTCTCTCTATCCCAAAATGCATGTATAAAAAATCAAATTTATTATTGACTAAACAAGAGCAAATTTTATTTTATTTTTGAATATTCATTTTTTAGGGGAAGAAAATGAATATTTTGGGACATTAGTAATAAGTAATATAAGAAAACCTGCTATCCTAATTACCCCAACTGCGAAGCAGGCCCTGGCATATTTGAGCTTGAAACTCTTGCTCCACATTCTTACGTGAAGTTGGCAGTTGGCTTCGTTCGTTTTTTTCGCATAAAATAACTTGCGAAAAATAATTTCCTGTAAAATGTTTTTTGGAAAATGAATTTCCTGTAAAATTTTTATTCGAAAAATGAGATAAACATGTTTTCGATTGTTTGGTAAGGAAAATATTTCTCGGAAATAATTTCGTATGTTTAATGAAAATATATTTCGATAAAAACACAATTTGGTGGTGAGTGGAGTGGGGGTTGAGGGCAGGGGTGGTGGCGATGAGTGGAGTGGGGAGTTGTTAAAAATAAATTTTAAATGATTAAAAGATTTTTACCCGACAAGGGGTGGGGTGGGGGGCAGGGGTGGTGGTGGTGAATGGAGTGGGGAGTTGTTAAAAATAAATTTTAAATGATTAAATTTTTTTTGACCCGAGGGGAGGAGGTAGGGGTGGGGGATGGGGTCTTGAGTGGGGTGGGTAACGTGGGAGTGTATGAAAAGTTAGGTGTGTGAGGGTGTTACCATTTTTCGAAAAATATTTTACTTAGAAAAAATTCGTAAGTCATTTTACAGCGAAAAGAGGGGAAAACATTTTTCCCATTTTTCGATGCTTACCAAAGCACCGAAAAATGAGAAAACGTTTTTCGAAAAACATTTTACGGCAAAACGAACGGAGCCAATGTGTGTATTACTTACGTCGTAAAAGTTGCAAAAAATTAAAAAACCTTTGATAAAGGAAAAAGTAAGGAAAGCAGGTTTACTATCGATACAACCAATAAAATATCAAACTCATTTTGTGAGCAAGATTTGTAACTTTCTTTTGTGCTCCCATATCATTGCTCAAAGTTTTAATCCATGTTGGGTTTAAATTAAACTGAGCCAAAAAAAAATACTTAAACATAGTGCTTTATGGCGAGCAATTCCAAATCCAAATCAAATTCCAAAACTAATTAACAGAACATGACCACTAATCCTAGTTTTTTTTTTTTTTTACCAAAACTTTAAAAACTAAACTCTAAGCAATTCACCATAATCCTCCCAACATAAAACAAATACCCAACACTGCAACATAAAAGAAAGCAAACCTAAACACCCGTAATCGAAAAACAGACGCCTAAACAGGATTCTGGAGCTGCACCTCAGATGGCTTGGCAGCATCGCCCTTCTTAGGAGTTGTCCGATAGTAAATAGCATAAAGAATCAGCTGAATGGCACCAAGAACTGCTCCTGTTCCATTCGCAATCTACACAACAAATAAACACAATTCAGAAAAAGAAAATCATTCGTGCGTAAACAATCTGGAAACTAAAAAGTTTCGTAATTATTGTTATTACCAAGATGAATAAATCGAACTGGAGGAGAGCATAGGTTGTCCAGATTCCACCGTTTAAGAAGCCAGCAAGCGAGAGATAAAATGGCATATACTCAACACTCTTTGTCCTGATGACATCCCTCTGTTTGAAAAACACAACAACAAAGCCTTAGTCCCAAAATAATTTGAGGTCGGCTAACATGAATACTCAGCAAATTGACGCTGGCATAAAAGATAATTACCATTTTTGTAAGAGGTGCACCGTACATAAGGATCCCAAAAAAGACGCAGCATCCGCCCACAACCTGGGATCTTTTCACGTATGTGTGAAATTGTGTCAGGGTGACAGCAGCAAGAGCGGCGATACCAATTAACTCCGCGGTAATAAATAAACCAATCTTTTTCTGCAAAAGGCAAGATAAAATAGAAGCACAAAAACTTTGAAATCTTATAGGATCGCAAAATCTCTAACGTTTAATTAAGGAAGAAAATGATATATACGCAGTTAGTTACGCACCCTATGTCCATTGTTACCGTAAAATAAGAACACCAAGAGATAACCAATTTCCATTGCTAGACCAATGCTGTTGATTGTGACAACAAGGGTGCTATCGGGGTGAACAAAAGGAAGGCCGTAGAAGACCCACAACATACAATTCATGATGCAAGCTATGTATGGAATGGGTGAGAACTCCTCCACATCTTTCTTCTTGATAATTCTCACAAAAGTTGGACTACAAAATAAGCAATTTCATTAGTACATAATTCAATGTTAAAAAGTTCTATGTATTCTCACCAAATTATATCCTAAAACCCAATTTTATACTCCCTCTTTCCCCAAATAAATGTTCAAATAATTTCAAATGTGTTAGTTACACAGAGTAAATATGGAAATTTTTCGGACATTCATTTTGGGACCGAGAATGATTTCTCACTGCCAGCATATACATCTGACAATAATTATGATCACATTCCATGATTAGTACAGATATCATTCAGTTCATGCGATCACAATTTCTTTCGTAACAAAATGAGCCCATAAAGGAGAGATGGAATTACATTGGAGATGCGAACAGGCCGAAAGAGATGACATTCCCTGTGGAAAAGAGAGAGAGAGAGAGAGAGAGAGAGAGAGAGAGAGAGAGAGAAAACAAAGTGAGTAAGTAATCGATACACAAACTACTATCAATATGTTGAAAATATATTACTAAATCAGAAATTATTTCACGAAATTAGCTACAAATAACTCGATCACAGATCATTCAAAGGCAACAAATTATAATTATTGAGACGGGCCTGCAGAAAGGACAAGTAAATAAACCCTTACAAAGGCAAATATCATATCAAGTGAATAATTCAAGCAACAGCAACTTGCTAAGAGCTTTATAAAAAAGGAACAGATCAAGTAAATTCATCACTCAATCGATCAATAACTCGTAACAAGCAATCTATGCGAAAAACAGATTAAAACAACAATCAGCACAATAGGATATCAACTAAATTCAGTATTTGAACAGCATTCATAACGATTTGCTCCGAAGATGAGAAAAACAAATTAACACAATAACACATGAAAAAGGGCAAATCCCGGTGCGCCAAGCGCTTCCCGCAAAATCAATATGAATTAACAAGAACATGAAGATCATCATCACTTATGTTTCTCACTAAACAAACAATTAATCGTCAAAATCCATCAGAAATTGAATGAATTAGACTACTAATTAACAACAATTTGCAGGATCGAGTAATTAACAAAATCAATGTTTCATTCAAGACATTAACAACAACAAAAACAAACATTATATTCTCATAAACAATAATTTCTTCAATCGATAAAACGAAACAAAACACAAAATTAGCATCTCATAACTCTCGATCAGCACGTCGTTTTGCATGCAACTGTGTGTATATATATATGTGTGTGATAGAGCCAGAGATGGAGGAAAATTATACCAATTATGCCAACCACAGTACGAATCTGCTCAGTGTTCACCATCTTCAAACTATTCAGAAGCTTCAAAATCAATCAAAAATTGAGAGAGGAGAGAGAGAGAGAGAGAGAGAGAGAGAGAGAGAGAGTTGGATATATAGTTTCAAGAGGAGGCGGAAGGGGGTGACGGTTGAATAAGCCTGACACGGATTATTCGCGAGTTTTAGTTGAAGTAGAAATCTATCTTCGATAAGATTTTTTACTTTCTCACTTATCACTATTTATTTACTTGGATTCTATCTAATCTTAATCGATCTGACTTTGCGTATAGTCGGATCGTTCAATGGTTCAGATTAAATCTCATATATTATAACCTTAGTTGGTAGGGGATAAAAAGACATTTATGCCCTTAACAAATAAAAAACAGACAAGATTATAAGAAAAATGAATTATAGTTGTACAGTTCAATTACACATACCACAAATCCAAATACAAGTACAATTAAAATTTCAATTGGCTTGCCTACACAATACTCTTTCCGTTCCGCTCGAAAGAGCACTTTTGATCAATATAAGTTAACTTTGATCCAAACATAAATGAAAATCTAATCATCTTATTGAAATTCTAAAAACTGTTATTGATAAATCATTAATGGTTTATGAATAACAATTTTTAGAATTTCAATAAAACGATTAGATTTGCATTTATGTTTTGGTCAAAGTTAACTTATATCGACCAAAAGTGCTTTTTCGAGCGGACGGAGGGAGTAGACAACAATGAATTAATTAGTTACAACAATAATTAGCATGATAATATTGAATACAAATTGGTTATTTAGGGAAGTGAATTAAGTTAGGATATGATTAAGCATTCATCTTGCCTGTCCAACAAGATAGGATCTCTAATTATGAACATACTAAAATAATATGAACTACTATATTGATATTTTGAATTAATTTGGTATGCTTATTAATTACATTAATAAAAAATGTCCCTGTCCAAAAGCTAATTTTATTAATAAATAAAATTCCAATTGCAAATGCAGAGGAATTGGCTATCTACAAACTAATAATTTGAATTTTTTAGAGATAGACATAGTTAAATACCCATTTTAATGGTGATAATAATACATCTATCGTACTCTCATACGATTTAACACGTGTATAACATAATTATATTTACCAATAGGTTGAACATATATCGTTGTTCAACATTTACAAATCTTACTTACCGAAAGAAAATCATAAATATATTACATTTTACTTCATCATATGCTAATCCGTCTCACTAAAAAAAGTTACACTATATATTTACAACTCTTTGAGTGTCTCATTAAAAGTTACTAGTGAGTAACCCGTCGAAATTCGACGGGCATAATATAGTTTATTATTACTTAATGCTATAATCTGTAATTTCATTAGGTCATATTGTTTTGGTTTATTTAAATGAAATTACAGAGTATATGTGATGGATAAAGTATACTTCATATTAATGTTGTCGTTTAGGATGCAAATAATGCTTAAACCATGGTTTTCCTTATTGTTTTGGCTTAGACCATGTGGTCATCATACATAAGCAAGTGTAGCACAACATTTTATTAAAATATCATATTTCTTAATTCCCGCGCAAACAGTGTTTGTGCTAATATTAGCGGGACGGAGGGAGTATATAAAATTGACTTTTAACTATCTGTTATTGCAAGGCTTTTATCCCTCCGGGAGTAGCAGAATGTGGTAACATGCATATACAAAGGACTGAATAACTACATTTACGCATACCTTCATTGAAGCACTAATGACAGTGCAGCAACCACAAGTCACTTAAATTGGAAAAGATCTCCATCTCACGCACAGACCAACTGCAGCCCATTCCCACGCACAGACCAACGCAAGGATGTTGAGCACTAATAACTAAATATGAAGATATTTTATTTCATCTAAAATCATAAAATCAAAAGAATAAAATTAAACATAAAAAAATAAATTAAAGTCAAACAGTAAAGTAGCCGACTAAAAATCAAAAAGTAAAAGAATAAATTAAAAAAATTTACCTTTAAATAAATGTTTAATCCCAAATCAGATGAAAGTCAACATTATTTATTTCCCTACAGTTGAACTTCCTTTTGAAATTGGTCCAACGAAGAACGATGAACGGAAGAAGCAAAGCAAGCTGGAACTGGAATCCTCTGCCTGGAGCAACGCTTGGTCAAGCCTGGCTGGAACAAAGCTTAGATCGACGACGCCGTCGTTTGATTGCCGCCGGTCTCCGATTGCGATTGGAACAAAATTTCTTCAGTTCTCTCAAGCGGGTTTGTCAATTTGGCTAGGCTAGGCGAAGATTGATGGAGACGGATTGTGATTTATGAAGCCAAATGGTATATGCCTCTCCGTCATTTTCTTTACCCGCCTACGAAAGTTTCTCAATTTCAATAATTTCCCAACTCCTTCTTCTATCTCATCCTCTACCCTTTTAACTTTTGCTCCTAATCATATCAGATTTGATAATATCACTAAACTCAATCATGTTCTCAAACTGTTCGATGAAATGCTCCAAACGCAGCCTCGCCCTTTAATCAAACACTTAACCCATCTGATTTCAGTCATTTTTAATATGAAACATTTTTCACCCGCCCTTTCTCTTTTGAATCAATTGCATATGATGTGTATTTCAGATTTGTATACCATCACCATAAAGCTAAAGAAGAATCGGACAGAAATATGGCGGCGACATCTTCTTCTTCTTCGTCCGCCTGCTGGTTCAACTGCTACTGAGTTCATCAAGAAGATAAGGAGCCACGAAATTGCCTTGGCAGAGATCAATAAACTTCCTTCCTCTCGGGCCATCTATCAGAAGAATGGGAAGTTATATTTCCGCACGACTGTACAACAGGCAACAGCAGCTGAGCAAAGACAACTTGTCTCGGCAAAAGCTAAGCTCCAAAAGCTCAATTATCCCTGATGGAGCTATGTACGATTCATTCACATGACAATATTTCTTCGGGGAATTGTAATATCTTTTACCTCACTTGATCAGCACAATGGATTTATGTATAGGTCTGATTGATACAGTGTATATTTCAACAGATAGAATGTAATGCAACATGTTTCCTTATTGTTGGCTGCAGTTATTTTGATATTAGTTTATAAGCTACACTTCTCAAGTACTTGGAATAAGGATTGTTTATTTGAAAGGTCTCTTACTCTCAGGCATTTGAAGACTTTCTGGCCTTGCCTCTTAATTCCCTGAACTTTGGTGGGTGGAAAGCCTTAACCCTGAAACTTGCTATGACCTTTCATATGTGAGTGGCCATGGAGTAACAACAATGCAAACAACTAAAGAAAAGAAAGTATGGAAAGAGAGTCTCAGGAAGAACATTCAAAGCTTCCCAAATATGTTGAAAATTTACATGGCTCTTCCATCTCTTCACGTTGAACTGATTTCTTGTGGAAATGAAATCTCCTGGAATATCGATCCAACTTCATTACCACAATGTCTTCCAACTTCACCTTACTAACTTTCCTAGTGGGAGGTCAATTTATCGAGAACTGTAATTTTAGTTGCCCTTGAATAAATAATCTGAGTATTGCAGTCTCAGGTCTTTGACTGAGTAGTTGATATGCTTCTGTGCAGAGTATTTCCCCCTCCCTGTATCGTTCTTTAACATGGGGAGGGGGAAGAACAGATGGGGAGAGAGAGAGAGAGAGAGAGAGAGGAAGCTAGAAATTGAGAGTTTGGACATCTATTTTCACAGACAACAAATTCTAGCTTATCACTTTCAAATATAATCTTCTACAAAGTGAACCTGATACTGAAGTAATGTATGAATATTAGAAGGATGTAGAACATTTTGTTAATGCACTTTAGGTGTTCGTGTTTATGTCTGGCCTAATGCATTCTTTTTATTTGGCTCTTTTTGGGAATTAGACTTGCGAATTTCAATTCAACGACATTACTTAGCTCCTTTGTGTTGAATTATCTATTTGGACGAAAACTAATGATATCAACAATAGAAGCCCGATCATCAAGCATCGCTCAACTAATGCAGCCCCAGTGGCTTGACCATTTAGAATTCCTTAACAGCTATGCATGTCGCCACATAACACCCTATCACCACTGGAACTTCACTTAAGAAGCAAGCTTGATCTGCTCTTCCCCCGATGTGTTGACACTATCTTTGCAATATATTTTCGAATTCAAAATTTGAACTTGAAGTATGCTTTTTCAAATTTATTTTCGAATTTAGATGTTCACAAAAGATGGCATCAAAATTCAGTGCTTTTATTGAGAACATTTCCTCTGTAATAACCATTGATTTATCTGCAAATATCTCATCTTGCTGAGAAAATGTCTTTACAAACCCATTACTTTGGCAATGCTTTGACTTTATCAAGCCATGATGTTGTGTATAATGACCAGGAGATTCCTGTTTCTCTTTGTAACAGAACTTCATTGACATTGCTTCCCATTGGGAGTGCCTTTACATATTGAGAGGTTTCCTTAAGATTTAAAATAAATAAACATCATGATGAAATGCTTTACTCCATTCATCCCAAATTAAATGTCCTAATTTGTTTTGATACACCAATAACAAAATAATATGATTCCAACATTGCCCTATTTATGAAGGTTGGAAGGAAAGTTGCACTCGATACAGGGCTAGGAGATGGATATTCCAGAAGCAGATAGCTTTGATTGTGCATCGCGAGTCTCTGGTCCATAATCCACAGCAACAGAAGCTTGAATATCTGGACCTGGAACAGCAAAAGAAGAGCTTAATTGAAAATAAATAAAATTAAACCCCATCATCAAGAATACATTAAAACTATGATACCGCAGGAAATAGGCTTTTGATTAATATGGTTCTGCTACATAATAAGCTTGTTCAATGAAGGTGAATTTCAAATTTATAACTCATTATTCACCTCGCTTATGAATGGATCAGGGAGCTTATAAAGGGACCACTATACTATGCTTCCACGATCACTTTGGCTTGTGCAATCTATTGGAGGACTTCCCCACTTGCAATTGCAGCAGTATGCAATCTCTGTGCTGGAGATGGTACTGATAATTAAGAAAAATTACTAATTCTTGCTCACTTATTTTCTTGACCCCTTTTTTTATTCTCCCTCTTTTTATATAGTTTGACAAAACATAAGTGTCAATAACATCTCCTACCTCTGTTTCAGGTTTTGCTGACATTGTTGGAAGAAGATTTGGAAGAGATAAACTTCCCTACAACAGAGAGAAATCTTAAATTCAAGCTACTGTCAGAATCCATGGCGAAATCCATTGAGGCAATGCAAGATAATTCGCATCTAAACCTGCCCAGATTTGAAAGAATTCGCATAAATCAATTTTTGATTCGACAGGGATTTGAGAGATTTTGCTATATTATAATTCTAATGCGGAATATTAGCTAGAAAATACTGTGTATCTATATCTATCCAAAATAAAATATTTTCAAGGACCAAACTGCAAAAAAATGGCTTAAATAAAAGAATATTAAGGACTTAATTGAAAAATATAGGCGAATGAGAATGTGACACGTGGCGCGACGAGGAGCTTGAGAATTCTTCTGCTTTAATATATTATATAGATATTTTGATAAATGGAAATGTATTTATACTTTTATAGAATATGAGATTCACACTTAATGCACGTATTCAAAATAAAGGTGTATTTTTTTTGCAGAATGAAAGAATATGGTTGTATTTAGTATCTATTAGTGAAACCCCAAAAAAAAAAAAAAGGCAAGAGGGGGCAGCTCCCCTGCTTAGAGCCGTCAATATAGAATCGTTTCGCCATACAAATGAAACGAGATGGATTAGTATATTTTTATCCCGTATAAAAAGAGTATATTTGGGACATCTCATTTAAGACGCAGGACAAGTCGGGACAGGACGGGATGGGACGTAACGTCCCACATTTTTATAATTTTAATTTTAATTTTTTTTTAACCTTAAAGGTTTTTTAGCACTTAGTTCTTAATTATTATTTTTTTAACTATCCATTGATTTTTTGTGTTAATTAAGCTATATTATAAATTTAACAAGTTTTTATCTTTTAGGATTGTAAAAAATTAATCTTATGTTTTCAATTTATAATTTTGGCATCTCTCAATTAGATTTTAGTTTTATAATATTAGCATATTCTTTTCCCGTATTATTCTGTATTGTCTCGCGGCTGTACTCCACATGCTATAGTTCTCTATTCGGGGCGAGGTGGGGTAGGATGGGACAAGGATTCGTCCCACGAAAAATTTGGGACATCCCGTCCCGTCACATAAAATTGCGGGATTTTATAATTTCGTATTGTCCCATCCTATATTTCCGAATTAACAGCTCTAGCATGCTTGCCCCCATGTAACTCCGCCGGTGATCTCATCTTATTAGTGACATTTTTCGTTTATTCGTAGTTTTTGTAAGCGTGCTACTACTTAATTTCAATATCTTTCACACTTGGATATTTTAAAGAATTTAAAGAGTGCATTAAAAATAACATTCATTAAATTAATTATTTTTTCTGATAAAACTCAATCCAACTAATTAAAGAAATTTAAAGCCAAAATATTATTTTTGGATAAATATAATACAAACTTGTCATTCAAGTCACAATTTAAGGGTTTTTTTTTTTCTGAGGCATAATTTTTTTTTAAAAAAAAATAATAACAAGTTAAGATATTTTTATTTATGCAATTTAATTTCTCTCACACACAGAACACAGGTAGTTTGTTACGTGCAGATATTTCGTGGGAGGAAACGATTCATGCACGCTGAAATAGGGATTGGGAAACGTGATAACAGGCGAATGAACCGTACGTTTACGGAAAAGGTCTCCTTTTTATTGAAATTACAGCTTATACCCTTCATGATGGATGGATAGGTGCCCCCCATCCCAAGTAATCCCAAGTAACTGTAATCTTATTAAAATCCTATATTTTTTTTTTTTTATATGACAAATATTAACCAAGCTTACTTCAAGTTAATTCAGTATGATTATATACTCCCCCCGTCCAGGGTGGATCGAGGGCGAGTGAGCACTCGCCCCCAGCGGCGAAAATGCAGTGGAAATTTTTTTTTTTGCCCCCACCATATTTTTGTTATATATGTATATATATAATTAACTTCAATATTAACACCAGTGAGTGGTGTGGTTCAGCGTTAGAAGGGGTGAAGTTAAAGCTTTTGGTGTTTCCTTTCAGATCCATGTTCGAACCCTGCTACCTACATTTTCAATTAATTTTGTCTTCCATCTTTGCTATTCTTTCTCTTAACAGTTTTGTTTTTCTCTTTCTCCTAATTTCCTCACATTTTTTCAATCTTAATTAATTCGTTAGGCTTTTCCCATTTTTTTTGTTTTTGGTCTTTCTTCCTATTATTCCAAGTTTAATTATTTACTTTTATCATTTTTGTTAACTAAAATACATTTTATTTCATGGATCCGACCCATTTTTTACTTGTCCGACCCGAATTTTTTTTTCGTGGGCGCTGCCCCCGAACTCCCGTGTAATCTTGCCCCCCCCCCTCGGCCAATTCCTGGCTCCGCCCCTGCCCCCGTCACACAATAATATGCAAAATGGGATGTACAATAAGAAATACGAAAAAAGATGAAAAATATGATGTGCTGTGAGTATAGATAATTGAATATGACAGAGAACGTAATGTAAGTAGTTAATTGTTGTGAGTATAATATTTTAACTTTGAGTTTTCCAGATTATATAACTTTCTTTATATACTAGCAGTTTTGAAGTTTTTCATACAACTTTGACACATTTTCTCTAAACTATCCTTATTTATGATTAATTATTTGTCATTGTAAATTTATTTAATTGTCTTGATATTTGAAATATTCAAATGATAATTTAGTCAATTTAATATGTATTAATTGATTTTCTTACTATGTGTGAAAATTACTATAAATACAAGTATTTTGGATGGAGAGAGTATTAATTAATTGCATTAAATTGAAATTCCTTAACAGTAAGGTGATTGTAGAGATGCCCATCCGGTTTGGACCGGCGATTTCGATTCTGAACCGGCGGTTCGCTAATCGGTTTGCCTTGAATCGTAACCGAACCGGATATAGACGGTTTCGGTTCACGGTTCCGAACCGTCCGTACGGTTCCGGTTTTGAACCATGATTTTCAAAAAAAAATTAAAATTGTTTTTTATTTGTTATATTTTTTGATATATATTTTTAAACTCTGTAAATTGTAATAAATTTTGTATATATAGGTTGAAAATGGAGAGAAAAAGAAAAAAAAACTTTTTTTAATGAATTTTTGGTCCAAAACGGCTAGAATACCGTTAGATCAACAGCCATCGTCAGATCTTCGAAATGGGCGGCCCAGATCAACTGCCCGTTAACTAGCCGTTGCCGGTTCCGGTTCATGAATTGCCGGTTCCGGTTCACGGTTCATGAACCGCCCGTTCGCCGGTTTTGAAATAGATGAACCTTAACCGGACCGATTCCGGTTCAACGATTCCAGTTTCGCGCCGATTCTGGGAGGGTCCGGATTTGATCCAAACCGGAGGTTCAGAACCGGATGAACATCTCTAGGTGATTGTAACAGAAGAGTTCCCCAGAAGTAAGGAGTGCAGTTAATCGGCACATTTGATGCGTGCAGATTGTGAGGAAAACCGATCCGTGAAAAACTGAAATGATTGGGGCCGGCCGGAAAAGGAGTTTGGTAGACTCGGCGACTCGATTGTTAGTTTCATATGGTTAAGTGCACAGAGACGTGGCGGCCAAGGAACAAGAATTTAATTGGACTCTTGCTTGCTAGTGAATTACTCACTCTAATTCAAACTATTTGTTATTTTATATTTTTTTTTTATAAATTTACAAAAAAATTGTTAAAATAAATATATACTTCTTTCTTTCGTCCCATTTAAAACGATGATTTTTTTCTCAAATAATACATTTTTTAAATTTTATTTACCAAAGTGATTTACTGTTCAAACTTTTTCCCAAAATGTCCCATTTTTTGAAAACTCGCTACACCGTGTAGCGAGTTTATAAATAATTTCTCAGTTAAAATCGCTACACCGTGTAGCAATTTTAATTTTGCTCAATTTTATTTTAATATTTATGTTATTAAAAAAAAATATAATTCGTTCCGTTCCAGTTTAAATTACAAAATAATAATATAAAAATTATTTTTAATAAATAAAATTAAATATAAATATTATTTTTTTCATTTCAAATAAATATTTTAAAAAATGTACTTCTATAAAAAAATATATTCTTTATTTCAAAAATAAATATTACTTTCGACTCAAAATGAATAACCAAAAAATAATACTACATTTTTTGTTCAAATAAATGAGCATTACTTCCTTCGTCCGAATGAATATTTTAAAAATTAATACTGCTTCATTCGCCTCTGAAATTAATGTTTGTAATGTTAGTGCCTTCGTCTCAAAGTATGACATTAATTTTTTAGGCAAAAGAAGAGTATTATTTTTTTAAATATTCATTGAGTTAGTAATACTCATTTATTTGAACAAAAAATGTTGTATTATTTTTTGTTATTCATTTTTTGAGTCGAAAGTAATATTTATTTTTGAAATAAAAATATAATTTTTTATAGAAGTACATTTTTTAAAATATTTATTTGAAATGAAAAAATAATATTTTTATTTAATTTTCTTTATTAAAAATAATTTTTATATTATTATTTTGTAATTTAAACTGGAACGGAACGAAGTACAAAGATCCTTTACTATGAAAAGATATGCACGATTTGGTTGACGTGGGCTTTGGTGGGTTGAATAGTTTGAATTTGAAATCGCTACTGCACGTAGAGATTTCAAATTTTGTTTTTGTTTTTTTTTTTTTAATAACATAAATATTAAAATAAAATTGAGAAAAATTAAAATCGCTACACGGTGTAGCGATTTTAACTGAAAAATTATAAACTCGCTACACGGTGTAGCGAGTTTTCAAAAAATAAGACATTTTGGGAAAAAATTTGAATAGTAAGTCACCTTGATAAATAAAATTTTAAAAATATATTATTTGAGAATTTGGGCTAAAACGATACATTTTGGGTTCAACATTAAAATTAAGAAAAATTATTAGTGAAATAGGTGTTGTAAGCAAAAATTGAGACGAAAAATAATACTCTCTCCGTCCCACTTCAAGGGTCATTTGATATGGTAGTATTTCACACAATTTAAGAATTTTTTTAAAAAATGAATAAAAAATTGCAAGTGGATAGAAGATTAGAGGAGAGAGAATGTAAAAGTTAAAACATTTATCACTACAAGGAAAATCGGATTTAGAGACGAAAAATTAGAGACAGACGGAGTCTGTAGCTAATTTGGCAACAGATTAGAGACAGAATCAAAAATTAGAGACGGGTTCGAATTTCGTCTCTAAATTAGAGACGAAATCTGATTTCGTCTCTAATTTAGAGACGAAATCTGATTCCGTCTCTAATTTAGAGATGGATTCAGATTCCGTCTCTAAATTTTAGAGTCGTGTTTTTTATCTGTCTCTAAAATAGAGACAAATTCAGAATCCGTCTCTAAATTAGAGACAGATTCAGAATTCGTCTCTAAATTAGAGACAGATTCAGAATCCGTCTTTAAACTTTAGAAACAGATTTTAACCCGTCTTTAATTTAGAGACAGATTTTTGAATCCGTCTCTAATTTAGTGACAGATTCAACATCTGTCTCTAAAATTTAGAGACAGATTTAGTATCTGTCTCTAAATTTGACTTTTCTTCTATATACTTTCATTTGTTTAATTTTTTTCTATCTTTTTTTATATAACTTTTTCTAAAAAAAACCACTAATTAACAAAGGCTAAAATAATGTTTTATAGTCAATAAAAAATTAAAATAAAAAATAAAAAATACATATAGGGTAGTCCGTCTCTCTTTTGACTTTTCATCTATATACTTTCATTTGTTTAGTTTTTTCTATCTTTTTTTATATAACTTTTTATAAAAAAAACACTAATTAACAAAGACTAAAATATTATTTCTAGCCAATAATTTTTTTAAAAAAAAATAAAAAATAAATATAGGGTAGTCCGTCCCTCTTTTGACTTTTCTTCTATATACTTTCATTTGTTTAGTATTTTTCTATCTTTTTTTATATAACTTTTTCTAAAAAAAAATAATTAACAAAGGCTAAAATATTGTTTTCTAGTCAATAAAAAATTAAAAAAAAATACATATAGGGTAGTCCGTCCCTCTTTTGACTTTTCTTCTATATACTTTCATTTGTTTAGTTTTTTTCTATCTTCTTTTATATAACTTTTTATAAAAAAAAAACCACTAATTAACAAAGGCTAAAATATTATTTTCTAGTCAATAAAAAATTTAAACAAAAATAAAAAATAAATATAGGGTAGTCCGTCCCTCTTTTGACTTTTCTTCTATATACTTTCATTTGTTTAGTTTTTTTCTATCTTTTTTTATATAACTTTTTCTAAAAAAATCACTAATTAACAAAGGCTAAAATATTATTTTCTAGTCAATAAACATTTTTTAAAAAAATAAAAAATAAATATAAAGTTGTCCGTCCCTCTTTTGACTTTTCTTCTATATACTTTCATTTGTTTAGTTTTTTTCTATCTTTTTTTATATAACTTTTTCTTAAAAAATCACTAATTAACATAGGCTAAAATATTAGTTTCTATTCAATAAAAAAATTAAAAAACTAAAAAATAAATATAGGGTAGTCCGTCCCTCTTTTGACTTTTCTTCTATATACTTTCATTTGTTTAGTTTTTTTCTATCTTTTTTATATAACTTTTTCTAAAAAAAATCACTAATTAACAAAGGCTAAAATATTATTTTCTAGTCAATAATTTTTTTTAAAAAAATGAAAAATAAATATAGGGTAGCCCGTCCCTCTTTTTACTTTTCTTCCATATACTTTCATTTGTTTAGTTTTTTCTATCTTTTTTAATATAACTTTTTCTAAAAAAATCACTAATTAAAAATGGTTAAAATATTATTTTCTATTCAATAAAATTTTTTTAAAAAAATAAAAAATAAATATAGGGTAGTCCGTCCCTCTTTTGACTTTTCTTCTATATACTTTCATTTGTTTAGTTTTTTTCTATCTTTTTTTATATAACTTTTTCTAAAAAAAATCACTAATTAACAAAGGCTAAAATATTATTTTCTATTCAATAATTTTTTTTAAAAAAAAATAAAAAATAAATATAGGGTAGTCTGTCCCTCTTTTGACTTTTCTTCTATATACTTTCATTTGTTTAGTTTTTTTCTATCTTTTTTTTATATAGCTTTTTCTAAAAAAAACACTAATTAACAAAGGTTAAAATATTGTTTTCTAGTAAATAAAAAATTTTTAAAAAAATAAAAAATAAATATAGGGTAGTCCGTCCCTCAATTTTGACTTTTCTTCTATATACTTTCATTTGTTTAATTTTTTGCTTTCTTTTTTTATATAACTTTGTGTAAAAAAAATCACTAATCAATAAAGGCTAAAATATTATTTTCTAGTCAATAAATATTTTTTAAAAAAAGAAAAAATTAATATAGGATAGTCCGTCCCTCTTTTGACTTTTCTTCTATATACTTTCATTTGTTTAGTTTTTTTCTATCTTTTTTTATATAAATTTTTCTAAAAAAAACCGCTAATTAACAAATGCTAAAATATTATTTTCTAGTCAATAAAAAATTAAAGAAAAATAAAAAATAAATATAGGGTAGTCCGTCCCTCCTTTGACTTTTCTTCTATATACTTTCATTTGTTTAGTTTTTTTCTATCTTTTTTTATAACTTTTTCTAAAAAAAATCACTAATTAACAAAGTCTAAAATATTATTTTCTAGTCAATAAAAAATTTAAAAGATAATAAAAAATAAATATAGGGTAGTCCGTCCCTCGTTTGACTTTTCTTCTATATACTTTCATTTGTTTAGTTTTTTTCTATCTTTTTTTATATAACTTTTTCTAAAAAAAACCACTAATTAACAAATGCTAAAATATTATTTTCTAGTCAATAAAAAATTAAAGAAAAATAAAAAATAAATATAGGGTATTCCGTCCCTCTTTTGACTTTTCTTCTATATACTTTCATTTGTTTAGTTTTTTTTATCTTTTTTTTATATAACTTTTTCTAAAAAAACCACTAATTAACAAAGGGTAAAATATTATTTTCTAGACAATAAAAAATTCTAAAAAATAAAAAATAAATATAGGGTGGTCCGTCCCTCTTTTGACATTTCTTCTATAAGGGATAAGGTATAGGTATACGACTTAGGGTATAGGGTATAAGATTTAGGGTATAGGGTATAGGATTTAGGGATTAGGGTTTAGGATTTAGGGTATATGATAGGGTTTAGGGTTTAGGGTATTGGGTATTGGGTTTAGGGCATAGGTTTAGGGTTTAGGGTATAGGTTTTAGGGTTTAGAGTTTAGGGTTTAGGGTATAGGGTTTAGGGTTTAGGGTATAGGGTTTAGGGTTCAGGGTTTAGGGTATAGGATATAGGGTATAGGGTTTAGGGTTTAGGGTATAGGGTTTAGGGTTTAGGGTTTAGTGTGGCGCCCCCAAAAATGTGTGTGTCTGATATGTTTGATATGATTTGATTAGTACTACTCATATCACCAAGATGCATCTTCTTTTCGGAAGCTCATCCTATAAGGACTCCAAGGTTAAGCGTGCTTGACCTGGGGAAATTCTAGGATGGGTGACCCAGGAAGTTTCTCGGTGAGCACGTAAGTGAGGACAACACGTCTTTGGAAAGACTTGTGGTGGTTTGTGGGGCTAGTACGTCCAAATACGATGGCGTTGAGCCCGGTCTTCGGGCTCGGGCGTTACAAATGGTATCGGGCGGGACCCGGCCAGGAAGTGTGGAGCAAAGTGTGCGGAACAAAGTGCACACCGCGGAGTCGGTGGGAGTCACCTCTTGAATCCGTACGAGCACTCTTGGATCCACACTGCCCGGGGTTTCCAAGTAGGCCTTGCCGGGGACGGCAAGGATCCTAAGTGGGGGAGATTGTGGCGCCCCCAAAAATGTGTGTGTCTGATATGTTTGATATGATTTGATTAGTACTACTCATATCACCAAGATGCATCTTCTTTTCGGAAGCTCATCCTATAAGGACTCCAAGGTTAAGCGTGCTTGACCTGGGGAAATTCTAGGATGGGTGACCCACTGGGAAGTTTCTCAGTGAGCACGTAAGTGAGGACAACACGTGCTGGAAAGACTTGTGGTGGTTTGTGGGGCTAGTACGTCAAATCTGATAGCGTTCCGACCCGGTCTTCGGGCTCGGGGCGTTACATTTAGGGTATAGGGTTTAGGGTTTAGGATTTAGGATATAGGATTTAGGGGTTAGGGTTTAGGGTTTAGGGTTTAGCACTTTCTCTTTCTCCCTCTCTCTCTCTCTCTTTCTCTTGCTTTCTCTCGATCCCAGATCTAGATCTGTGTATATGTGCTAATGAATGTGTGTATATTTCTGTTTGCTTTTGTATAGTTGAAGGTGAAAGCTTCTGGTGTTGATGTTGGAAGCGGCTAGTCTCCGGTGGTGGTTTAGAAAATTTAGGATATTTGTAAAATAGTTTTTACAAATTTTGTAATCAATCCTAAATTAAATTTAGTAGTGATATTTTGACATTGTTAATTATTGTATATTTCTTTTTTCAATATAGATTATTTATAGCAGTAGTTTATGTTTTTTTTAATAGTATTTATTAGTTTGTGATAGTATTATAATATATTTTATAAAAAATATTCAAGCTTATATATATGTTTAAAAATATAATTTTTAAACATATATATATACTATATACTTAAAATATATATATATATATATATATATATATATATATATATATATATATATATATATATATATATATATATATATATATATATACTATATATTTAAAAATATATTAATACTCCCTCCGTCCCACAATTTTAGGGACTTTTGGATTTTCGAGAAAAATTAAGGAGGAAATATTATATTGAAAGTGTTGTGGTGTGGAAATAAAATAGGAGAGAGAATGAGTGGAGAGAATAGTAAATTATAATGGTGATGTGAGTATTAAAATAATGTAGGAGAGAGAATGAGTGGAGGGAATAGTAAAGATTCATTTCCATTTTAGGAAAGTTATATATTATTGTGGGACGCCCAAAAAGGAAATTTTACATATTATCATGGGACGGAGGGAGTATATATTTTTAAATATATATATATATTTTTTTAATAAAAAATACTAAATTAGCGACGGAAAATATATGTCGCTAAAATGGTTCAAAAATAAAACGACAATTTAAATAGAGACGGAAAATTCGTCGCTAATCCGTGGATGCAGGTTGATCGCTAAATTGGGCGTCGCTGTTTTGTAGCTGTTTTAGAGACAGATATATCTGTCTCTAGTTTAGAGACGGACAAATCTGTCTCTAAATTAAAGACGGGCATATCTGTCTCTAAATTAGAGACGGAAATATCTGTCTCTAAAACAGCTACGCCCAATTTAGCGACGAACCTGCATTCACGGAATAGCTACGGAACAATTTCGTAGCTAAACTCGATTTAGCTACGGAATCTTCATTTTAGCTACAAAATTTGCCGTGGCTAAAATCGATTTTCCTTGTAGTGATGAAACCTCTTTTTGATTGGTTTTTTTGTAGATATGTTAACATTATAAGAGTACTAGTAAAAGCTCGTGTCCGAGGACACGTGTTTTTTTTTTTTATTATTAATTTTTTTTTTAAAGGGCAAAATGGGAAAGGGACAACTTAGTGAGGGCAAAATGGGAAATTTGGCATTTAGTACTGTTCATAGTACTGTTCACCCATGGTGTGATTTATACTATAGATAATGAATGGTTTTTTTGTAAATATATTTACATTATAAGGGTATAAATGTCCGAAACATTGTTCAAAATTTGCCATTTATGAAATGAAACTCTTAGTTTAGGACGGATCAAAAGAAAAAGTAGGACTGATGCTACAGGAAATGTGCTTATCAATCTTCCTCCACGTGGCAGGACTGATCACCTGGCTCCTTGACCTGAAAACAAAACCCACGACTAGCCGGATGTGTCTCCGGCGAAGACGCTCGGGCGTGAGAGTAAGATTACCGTTGTTTATAGCTCAAAATGTATAGAATAATGAATTACGATAACAAAATGGCAGATTACCTTTGCACCGTTGGTAGTGACGAAGTATTTATAGGCAAGAGTAATGTATTTTTGGTGAGGAGACATGTCCTCCGAGATTATAGCGGCGGTTATTCGGTCATGTGAACGTGTTAGTAACTTGTCCACGATTTGTAGGGATGTGGTTACGTGAATGGTTCAACTAAATAAGCCGGCGAGTGTCAAGTCGCTACTTGTAGGTTAGGTCGAGGTCGCCACTTGTAATATGGTCGACCATTGTCGGGTAGAGCATGGTTCGTACCCGAATTGTAACATGGATCACGAGGTCGGACTAAGTTAGGTCGGGACCTAGTAGGTCGGACCGTGGGCTTAGTCGGCGATACTTGAGATGGGCTCTGGGCCTTGTCCTGATTGGGCCGGCCTTATTAAGAATGTGGGGACCAAGGTCTGTCTATAATTGGACTTTACTCGTTTGGCCCAACTCGACACTTTTGGTATGTTCGGTGGCCCCCAACTTTCGAGTTGACTTTGTCGACTAGGAAGTTAAGGAAATCTTGTTGGAAATTTGTTGTTACTCGCAGTCGTTACTCGTTTGGAGGTTTAGTCGACCAAGATGACGTGGCACAATCCGTAACGTTGATGATGAACGGTTACGAGATGAAGGAGCGCCATTTCGGCCGTAATGATTACACTTTTGTCGTTTGAGAGTCCGCCTGAGGAACTGCTTTCCACCATTAATTAGGAAAATTAATTTCAAATTTCATAATGCCCTTTCCAATTCAGAAGCTATAAAATCAATAATCCTTCCCCATTTACAACTTTTGTCTTCCCCCGGACTCTCACAGGTGCGTGATTCCGGCGGTGATAAGGGACATTGATTCTTGCTATAAATCGGTGTTTTTGCTCTCCGTTGTTCCGTTTCTCCCATTGCTAAAGGTATTCTCCTTATCCTTTAGAGTTAGGGTTTTAATTTCTGCAATCTCTTTGATTTCGCCATAGGTAGGTAGGACCTTTAGTTGTGAGGTCGGGCTGGGTATGGCTACTTGTGTTGTCAATCATAGAGTTTACAAACATTTGAGTGGAGAGTGGAGGGAGATAACGGTAGAGGAGTGTTCTTCAATTTTGACACATTGGGGCTGCGTTTCAATGAACCGAGTTTGCTCTGTAGGGGATGAACTAGGTGTCTTAGGAACGGATGACCCAAGGGTTGTGTCTTTTCACCTTTTTCATGAGCTTCTCGACCATATAGGTTTGTGTTTTATGTTAAAGATGCTTTGTTAAGCCCTCCTTCATTAGAAATAGGATAGGATTTCCGGGGGAATCTAGGTCGCCCCTTAGTGCGTCTATTAGGGCTCCTGAGACATCATGTAGAACTGATTCCCCTGTTTCCCCTTCTTCTTGTACAGATATGGAGACTCAAGGTGGAGCCAATGCTTCGACCTCATCAAGCCCACGCATTGTGGATGCCTTTGAACCGGCGTAAATCCGGGCGGGAATGAGAGGGGATATGTACCGAACCGCCGCTTGGGGAAACAGAACTTTGCCTCTAGAGTGTCCACCCTTTATGACTTCTGCGAGGTGAATAGGAATGACTTTGAGGTCACTCTTTACAGCAAGGCCGACTTCTTCAAAAGGTTTGGAAATACTTACAAAACTGATGCCACCGGGGTGGCCTTCTACTATGGCCGGTTCTTGCCGACTTAGATTGCCATTAGACCCTTCATCAACGAATTTTTAGAGTGTGCCAATGCCTTACCTCTCCAACCGGGAGCCAACACATGTAGGGTCTTGGTTTGCTTTATTATGGTGTGTCGCTTCTTGGGGTATGAGCCTTGTATGAGAGTTTTCGGGAGTTTTTTGTCATGAAGTTTGATAAACATGGTGGCATAAGCACTCCCTCCAAGGCCAATTCTCCCAAATTATTCATTAACCCCGCCTAGCAAGTGGAGGTGGAATTCCCATGTAGCGAGTGGTGGAGAGTAGGTTAGGATGGGAGTTCCCTCTACCAAATAAGGAGACCAAGGTGGTGAAGGATGAAGATCGGTGGGAACCTCATTGGCACGGGGACTTGCGTAGAAAGTTGGTGGAGTTGGTTCTTGATAATCCCATCGGTTGGAAGGTCTTGGGAACCACTAAGAACAATTATATCAATCTTTGGATTGATGGTAGGAGATGATGATGTAGTACCCCTGGTTCTGTAGTGAGATGCATGAGATATCCAGGTGGGTGACCCGTACTCATTGCCAAGTTTGAGAGAATGTGTTCCTTTTGTCGAAAGTTGAGAATTACTTGCAGAATAATGGAGAACATTGTGGTGGTAAGGGTTTACTCGTCCTCGTTCATTAGCTCGTCCACTGTTATGTTGCATAAGTGATTTTTTTTTTATAGGCATATAGGATTGCTTTGATTTGCACACTTAAATCTCGGCCTAGTCACTTGCTTTGCTCGCATGTATAATCGATCAACTCGTACGTAGAAGCTGCTTGTAATCGTATCTCTGCATTTATCAAATTACCGGCTCGTATGTAGAATTAATTCGTACATAGAACCGCTTTGAATTGTATCAATTAGCTCGATAGTTGTTTTGCTCGTACGTAGAACTATTTAGCTCGTACATAGAACTTATACTTTTGATGACGAGCTAACACTTTACCTTTTGTGCAGTGCAGTTTAACCCTGCTCGGGGAAGCTAATATGGGGAGAGTCCTTGACATTAGGAAGGCCAAGAAGAGCCAGGAAGAGCTAATGCCAAGGAGAACCGTGAGACTGAAGCTGCCAAAAGGAATGATATGCTGAAAATGGTAGAAGAGGATACCACCAAGTTTATTCCTGCTGAGGAGAACTTGGAAGAGCAAGGCGATCTTTGGTGAAAATGAGAATGCTTTGCTGGTCGAGGACCAAGGCTCAAGAGGTCCATCTTGTTGATGAGGAGGAGGGTGAGCTGAATATAGAGCCGAGGAGAGGGAGGTCGCTCAAACCAGGACCCGAGCTCAAGCTAAGTCCAAAGCCAAGACCAAAACTAAAGGCTGCTTCCAAAAGAAAATCTCATGTCATTTCTTTGGATGAGGATGAAGATGAAGATGATGGAGCTCCCATCAGCAAGGTGATTAAAATTGGCCCCTCAAGAGTGAGCTCGGCGTACGAGCGGGTTGATGCTAGTGAGCCAAAGGAGGCTGAAACCAGAAATCCACCAGGCTTCTCCCATTCGTGTCTCATATGACGAGTGATTCGAGAATAGAGTTCTTGGTGAGCAATGTGACTCCTTTGACAAGGGTAAACAGCTTGGCCGGGGAGTATCCTGAGGCTGGAGTATGGTCAAGTGATTGTCCGTAGGGGCCGATCGGGACCTGATTAGGGAGTTTACCAACAAGCCACCGACTCCGAAGCTTGCGGCTAGGGTTGGACTAGCTTCTTCTGAGGTAACTCATGTGTTTTTAATGTTCCTATTTTTCCTTTCCTTTTTTATACTGTCTCTTTCTTATGCTTGATCTAACCTCCTCCCCCTTTCCTGATAATATAGTCTCTTGCTATGATCGACTTGGCCACCACTTATTGGAAGGCTGGCGAGGAGCAGAGAAGCTAGCCAAGTCCATGCCGGCAAAAAAGAATGGACGAGTACATTGAAGCTTGAGAAGGAAGTGGCCAAGATAGGGGAATTGCGGGAGGACAAGAAGAAGTTGCGGGCGGCGAGCTTGAGAAGGCAAAGGAGGAGCATTCTGATTTGGATAGCTCTTATGAGGCCTTGAAGCTGGTGAAAGATAATGAGATCAAGGCCAAAGAAGAAGCCTGGGGCCTGTTGGGTGAGGCTAATAAAGAGCTCGCTGCTCTCAAAGAGGAGAAAAAAGCCATGGCTGCAGATCTTGAAGTGGCGACTCAGCAGTTGGAAGAATGGCCAGTCACCTTGGCCAAGAAGCAGGAAGAGCTTGAAGCAGCTAGACTTAAATGGGAGGGTGAGCTCGCTGATGCCATAAAGACGGCAAAGGAAGATGCTGTTAAGGCTTACAAAGACAGCGATGAGCTCAACCAATATATTACTGAAGAAGCCAGGGGGTTCTACGAGGTGGGTCTGAGACATATGGCTCGGCGAATCATAGTGGACCCTTCTGTTGATATTTCCATCGAGCAGTTAGCCACATGGGCCTCTGAAGATCAATATAACACTGCAGCCCGACAAGGTCATTCTTTGGTGCCATTCAACGACAACGACCTGGAGCTCATAAAGAAAGATGATGAAGCTGCAGAGGCATCTCCTTGGGACCCCCCTGCTATTGAAAAGGTTAATTTCAACACTATCTTGGCTGAGCTCGATGAATATGAGGATTCGGCTTTTGACGAGGAGACCCCAAAGTTCACAATCAGTGACTCACGGAAGGTGGTTTATCAGACTGAAAATGTTCTTGGTGAGCCATCTACTGTGGGTGATCAGACTGAGGTCGATCCAACGTCCGTCGCCGGTCCAATAGAAGGCATTTCTTCTGAGTAGACTTTGATTTTAATGGTTATTGTCATCGAACAAGTTCCAAACAATTTTTGCCTTTCTTTTTTGAAATTATCTGAATGTCTTGGCCCTGTTTTTGGGAGGCATAATACTTTTTGTAATGTTTATTTGTCTAAGTCTTGGCCCACTTTGGGAGACTTATTGCTATCTTAGCTGACTTTCCTTGCTGCAGGTTGTATGCCTTTGATGTATGTGTCGAGCTAGATATAGTAGGACAAATGAGTCAATTTGAGCTTAGAGGCGACTTGATCCTTAATGGATTCGTTCGACCTCAAACTTGAACATACTGACTAAGAGTCGAATTTATTAGAACGAAGTCGACTAAGAGTCGGACTTGTTAAATAGATAAAGCTGATTAAGAATCGAGCTAACTAGAACAAACTGACTAAGAATCGAGTTTGTTAAAACGAAGTCGACTAAGAGTCGGACTTGCTAAATGAACAAAGTTGATTAAGAATCGAGCTAATTAGAACAAACTGACTAAGAATCGAGTTTGTTAAAACGAAGTCGACTAAGAGTCGGACTTGCTAAATGAACAAAGCTGATTAAGAATCGAGCTAATTAGAACAAACTGACTGAGAATCGAGTTTGTTAAAACGAAGTCGACTAAGAGTCGGACTTGCTAAATGAACAAAGCTGATTAAGAATCGAGCTCGTTAGGATAGGTGTAACACTATGATTGATCGAATAAACTGCGCTTTTTATTGAAGTAGGAACATGGTTACATCATCTTGAAACTAGAGCTAAACACAAGCTTTGAAGTTTGAAACTGAAGACTAGAAGTAGTATTTGATGAGGTGAGTAGCATGTCAAGGGTGCTTCAACTCGTCACCTCCAGGATGAGCTATCATGTAGGTTCCTTCCTTGATGACTCGAGTGACTACATAGGGACCTTCCCAGTTAGGAGATAGCTTGTTCTGCTGGGTCCTTCTACCCGTTGCTTCAATCTTTCTCAACACATAATCTCCAACTTGGAACGACCTTGCCTTGACCTTCTTGTCGTGGTAACTCTTAGTTATTGTTTGTAGTTAACCATTCGGAGGTAGGTCAAGCTTTTCTCTCTTCTGGAAGTCGATGAGATCCAAGTCGATCAATCTGTTTGTATCATTCTGCTCTTGATTGAAGAAAGTCACTCTAGCAGTGGGGAATGCGAGCTCGGCGGGAGCCATAGCTTCTGATCCGTAAGTGATAGCAAAAGGGGTTTCCCGTAGGCCCCGTGGTTGTACGAGGCGCCCCGAAGGGCAAGGGGAGTTCGTCCAACCAATTGTTACGTCGACCTCCGAGTCCTGTCTTGAGCGAAGATAGAACAAGTTTATTTGATGCCTCAGCTTGTCCATTTCCTTGAGGATAGGCGACGGAGGATTGCCAATGCTTGATTCCTACTCGGCTCATCTACGCCGAAGGCTCTAGAGAACTGCAGTCCGTTGTCAGATACTATGGCTCTTGGAAAACCAAATCGACACCAAATGAAATCATGAATGAAGTTGATGGCATTCTCTTCTGTGATGCGAGCTAGTGGTTTTGCCTCAACCCATTTGGTGAAGTAATCTATGGCGACGATCACATACTTGCAGTTACCCCGGGCGGGAGGGAAGGGTCCAATCAAGTCGACACCCCACATGTCGAATGGCCAAGCTGCAATTACCGAAGTCTGCTCGGTTGTTGGCACGTGAGGTAAGTTAGCAAATCTTTGGCATTGATCACATTGCTGAACAAAGTTGTGAGTGTCAGCCCTCATATTGTAGGGTTTCGAGGGTCCATGCGCAGCGGAATAAGCAATAACTCGAAAAACCCCAAGCCCTAGAATCCGTTCTAGATGAATAATTAAGAGAGATGAAATAGAATTACCAACCTTGAATGCTTTTGCCTTTGATAAACTTGACCCAACTCCAGATTGAATGATCTTGTTAATCCTTGATGAACGAACGGGAATCACGAACCAAAGATCTTGATGAACGAAGATCCTCTATGTTTATCCACGCGCGGAACGAACCCTAGAACTCTTCTAGGAGGATTGCTAGATCCAATTGATTGAAACACCTTTCAATCAATGAAGAACAATGGATTTGGTGGTGTTTGATTCTCAATTCTCAATTGAAATCTCCCACTCTAAGTGTTTCTCTCAAGCCAAAACGTTCTAATGACGGCTAGGGCAACCGGGGTAAGTATTTATACGTTATAAAACTTTTCCCCTCGCGAAAACCCTAGTTTTAAGTCAATTCCGCGTCGATCCGGTGCCCGGGGACGAGTCGTCCCCCGGGGGACGAGTCGTCCCCACGACACCCGGCTTACGAATCTGGCTTCCCTTAAGGGAATAGTTGGTTACGGCACGGGGCGAGTCGTCCCCGAGAACAAAAACTCCATATTCTTCATTTTTGACAATTCGTTCGATGCGTGTGACCCCATAGGACCATACTATGTTGGCAATGAGTCCGATCACATCGATCCTCATAAGACATGAGCGGACTCTAGCAAGCCATCATGCCTACCCAAATAGTATAATATCAAGTTCGATTTTCCTACATAGAACATATCACAATCCCATTGTCACACGATGTTATATTGAACATGAGTCATGGTCCACGTCAACTCATATTGTTCAATGCTTTCTCGTTACCAAGTAAATTGATTAATCGAATGACATTAATCACATTAATTCATTCGGGCATGGCCATGCACTACATCAATCTTACTTACGAGTGGCCTAGCAAACATCTCTCTTTACGAGGGACAATTTCCATCTTGACTTATCATTCTTCCCAACAAGAATCATACCATGCCAATGATAGCCCTTATTGTCATCCGGTTAAAGACAACGTTAAACTATATCAAACATGATATTCATCGAGCGGAAGACGATGATAATCTCAGGTCAAAGGATATCAATGATATGACTATATGAGATTTAATTATGACATATGACCATGACATAAATCTCATAATGGGTCAAGTCCAGTACCTTGTTCTCTAACAAGTACCCATGAATCTAATGTGCATCTCCATGCATATAATCATCATATGATTATCCATTAGACTTCATACTAGTGCTTCATAAGTACTAGGGACACGATTATTATAACTAAACATGCAAATTCATATAATAATCAAAGAAGCAATCTCATATATAAATGAACAATGACATTACATAAAGGTCTATCTCTATAGGCCTAGGGCACTAACACCTACAGACTCCCACTTGCACTAGGCCCAATCATTCATGTATCTTATACCCATGGACCTAACATGACCATCATGTTTAGCTTGTGGTAAAGGCTTGGTGAGAGGGTCCGAAATGTTGTCATCCGTTGGTACCTTGCATATCTTGACGTCCTCCCTTTCACATATTTCTCGAATGAGGTGGAAGCGTCTCAAAATGTGTTTGTATCGCTGATGTGACCTTGGTTCTTTTGCTTGGGCAATAGCACCATTGTTGTCACGAGAACGACTCTATCGGGTTAGTGATACTCGGAACGACTTCTAAGTCACTAACGAACTTCTTGATCCAAACCGCCTCCTTAGCCGCATCGATCTTTGCTATGTACTCGGCTTACGTTGTAGAATCGGCAACGGTGCTGCCTTGGAACTCTTCCAACAAACGGCACCTCCATTTAGCATAAACACAAAACCAGGATGCGATCTATAGTCATCTTTGTCGGTTTGGAAGCTTGCATCTGTGTAACCCTTTACAACGGATCATCTTCCATTCCTCCAAATACCAAGAATACATCCTTAGTCCTTCTTAAGTACTTAAGGATATTCTTGGCAGCTATCGATGGTTCTCACCGAGGATCGGGCTGGTATCTACTCGTTGCGCTTAGAGCGTACGAGACATCGGGTCTAGTACATAACATGGCATACATGATAGACCCAATTGCCGAAGCATATGGTATATCATTCATCCTCTTTCGCTCATCATTTGTCTTAGGACAATGAGTCTTGCTAAGAGTAATGCCATGTCCCATTGGCAAGTATCCTCTCTTAGAATTTTCCATCTTGAATCTTCTAAGGACCTTGTCAATATATGTACTCGACTCAAACCAATCATCCTTCTTGATCTATCTCTATAGATCTTGATACCAAGGATATAAGCCGCCTCACCCATATCTTTCATTGAGAAACATTTTCCTAACCAGACTTTACGGTCTCAAGTGCGGGAACATTGTTTCCCAATGAGTAAGATGTCATCAACATATAACACCGAAATAGCACTATGCTCCCACTTATCTTCTTGTATACACAAGGTTCATCTTCGTTTTTGATGAAGCCAAACTCTTTGGCGATTCATCAAAACGTAGATTCCGGCTCGGGAAGCTTGCTTCAATCCATAAATGGATCTCTGCAACTTACACTTTGTTAGAATCCTTTGGATCGACAAACCCTTTGTATCATGTATACATCCTCAAGTAGGTTTCCGTTAAGAAACGCTGTTTTGACGTCCATTTGCCATATCTCATAGTCATAATATGCGGCTATGGCAATTAGGATTCTAATAGACTTAAGCATTGCTACGGGCGAAAAGGTTTCATCATAGTCGCGCCATGAATGCCTATACCCCTTAGCAACTAGCCTAGCCTTATAAGTATGTACCTTCCCATCCATGTCGGTTTTCTTTTTGAAAACCCACTTGCACCCTATGGTTTTTACACCTTCGGGTGGATCAATCAAGTTCCAAACTTGATTATCGTACATGGATTTGATTTCGGATTCCATGGCTCCCAGCCACTTGTCCGAATCAGGAGTGGACATCGCCTCTTGATAGGAAGTAGGTTCATCATTCTCAATGATTTCTACTTCATTACTTTCCGTCATGAGAAATCCATATCTCTCAGGTTCGGATCGTATCCTATCCGATCTGCGAAGAACTTGTGTATCTTGAACCGGTTCCACAACAGCTTGTGAACTTGGTTCCGTCTCTACTATTGGTTCCTTGTCATTTTCGGGTTCTTGAATTTGTTCAAGATCAATTTTACTCTCACTAGTTTCTTTAGAGAGAAACTCTTTCTCTAGAAAGACACCATTTCGAGCAACAAACACTTTGTTCTCGGATTGGTTGTAAAATAGATATCCTTTCGTTTCCTTGGGATAACCGACGAAAATACATTTATCAGATCTAGGTGCAAGTTTATGTTCAGAAACCAATTTCTTTACATAAACCTCACAACCCCAAATCTTCATGAAAGATAAGCTAGGCTTTCTTCCATACCACATCTCATGTGGGGTTTTAGGAGCCGATTTAGTAGGGACCTTGTTAAGTGTGAAAGCGGCTGTTTCCAGTGCATGTCCCCAAAAAGGAAATAGGAAGGTTCACTTGACTCATCATCGATCGAACCATATCTAATAGAGTTCTATTTCTCCTCTCGGATACACCATTCCATTGTGGTGTTCCGGGTGGAGTAAGTTCTGAAACAATTCCACAACTTTTCAGATGATCGTCAAATTCTTGGCTCAAATATTCACCACCTCGATCGGATCGAAGTGTTTTAATAGTTTTGCCAAGTTGATTTTGTACTTCACTTTGAAATATTCTAAATATCTCAAAAGCTTCACTTTTGTACTTCATCAGATAGACGTAGCCATATCTTGATAAGTCATCAGTGAACGTTATGAAGTACCGAAATCCTCCCCTAGCAATGCTATTCATTGGTCCACATACATCCGTATGTACAAGAGCCAACAAATCACTAGCCCTTTCACTACTCTTAGTAAAAGGTGCTTTAGTCATCTTGCCCAATAAACAAGACTCGCAAACATCATATGATTCATAATCACATGAGTCTAAATATCCATCTTTATGGAGTTTAGAGATGCGTTTCTCGTTTATGTGCCCAAGACGGCAATGCCATTTATATGTGTCATTCACATTATTTGGTTTGGATTTCTTACTAACATGATAGACATTATCAACATTATTCTCAACATCCAAGACATAAAGGCCATTAAAAGAATGAGCAACACAATAAAGCATGTCATTCAAATAAATCGAAAATCTCTTATTCGCAATAAGAAAATTGTAACCCTCATTGTCTAAACATGAAATAGAAATAATGTTTACGCTCAAATACGGAACATAATAACAGTTATTTAAAACTAAAATTAATCCGCTTGGTAAAGTGACTTCGTAAGTCACTACGGCCAATGCAGCAACTCTTGCTCCATTTCCAACCCGTAGATCTACTTCACCCTCTTTGAGCAACCTTCTATTCTTTAGTCCCTGCACATTTAGGCAAATGTGAGATCCACATCCGGTATCTAATACCCAAGAACTAGAGGTAGAAAGTAAAACATCTATCATATAGATACACGAAGTCATGGCAATCTCGTTGCCCTTCTTCTTCGATCCTTCCTGATAAAGTTTGCGATTACGCCTCCAATGCCCGGTTTCCTTGCAATGGTAGCACACCGCATCCTTTTGGGATTTGGGTTTAGGCTTCTCAAAGCAACGGCAACCTTTGCCTCCGGTTTAGCAACTTTTGCTTTACCACTTGTTTTTGAACCCCTTTCCTTTATTCACCATCAACACTTGATTGGTTTTCTTGGTAATATTGTTCTCCGCATTCTTTAGCATCCCATGCAATTCGCAGAGATTTATTCATCCCATTCATGTTATAATTCAGAACAAACCGATTATAACTCTCGGGGAGTGAATGCAATATCATATCCGTAGCCGGCTCTAGCTGGATAGGATACCCAAGCCTCTCAAGATGTTCGAGGTGACCACTTCATCTTCAACACATGAGGCCCAACGGGTTGTCCTTCAATCATCTTGCATGAATGAAGAGCCTTCATAGTGTCAAACCTTTCCGTACGTGCTTGCAATGGAACATTTCCTTCAAATGATTTCCCAAATCATAGGCTTCCATGTGTACAAGGTCCTTCAAGAGCCTTACACATGGTCGCAGCATCGAGCAACCAACATCAATAGAATCATCCATATGCTTCTTATGTTGGTCCCTTTCCCTTTAGTTGCATTAGCGGCCGGCTCGGGTGGAACGGGTCCATCGAGAATGTACAACTTTCTTTCTGTTTGAGAACAATTCCCTGCTAGCGGATCCAATCCACATAGTTATTGCCATTCTCCTCTAACTTGTCCTTCTCAAGGAGTGATCGCAGTGACATGTTTTGATTATTGTTTTACGGCCCGTTTGATCTACAAAGATATGCAACAAGATATGAACACATATAAGTACCAATTCATTTAAGAGATTAATTAACGTATTTCACAAATACTCCCACTAAATTATATAACCTTCTTATACAAATATGTATAATATAATTTAATAGGCTAAGACCCAACTTTAATTTAATTTCAAGCTCGGCTATGGCACATTTGCTCAAAATTAAACTAAAAAGGTAGATAACATTTATCAATCATATCTATATATGACTCTTAGATCATTATGAGATTATAGACATCTTATGTCACATGTTTCAATCTCATCTTATGCCTTAGGCCCAAAACCGTTTTGATAGCCTAATTGAGTTCAACCATGTTAAACGTATAGCAACCACTATTTGCTCATCTTGATCATACAAAGATAGAATTAATGCACCTCGCTATGGCGAGCCCACATAAAACTACCCGTGTACTCACAAGTGTTTAAACATGGGTGGCATAAAACAAACTCAAATTACAAAGAAGGTTCAATTTTTTTTTCATGCTTATCAATTACATCCCAAGGTTGATTCATGAAAACTATATGAACATAATTATGAACATGGAATGATGCAACACATATTACATTTGATCAGTAATTACTAGTACGCGGCCACGTGCTCCAAGATTATCCCACACTTCCATCGAAGTGCCTGGGGAAGGTTTTGGTGTCCAGCCAATATACCAAGTAATACATCACCAATATCCTAGATTAATCACATTAATCATATCAATGAAATTGACATCCCATAATCTAGATTAATCATATTAATCATATATATTACAATTTCATAATCATGGTATATCTATATATACTATTACTTCTCAAGTAAAACTCATACAATTTCATATTCTAGATCATGCACATCATGAAAATTCATATAATCATATTACATAATTATCATGATTATCTAACTAAGCATCATGAACGGGGCTCGATACCACCGTAGGGTTTCGAGGGTCCATGCGCAGCCGTAATAAGCAATAACTCGAAAAACCCCAAGCCCTAGAATCCGTTCTAGATGAATAATTAAGAGAGATGAAATAGAATTACCAACCTTGAATGCTTTTGCCTTTGATAAACTTGACCCAACTCCGATTGAATGATCTTGTTAATCCTTGATGAACGAACGGGAATCACGAACCAAAGATCTTGATGAACGAAGATCCTCTATGTTTATCCACGCGCGAACGAACCCTAGAACTCTTCTAGGAGGATTGCTAGATCCAATTGATTGAAACACCTTTCAATCAATGAAGAACAATGGATTTGGTGGTGTTTGATTCTCAATTCTCAATTGAAATCTCCCACTCTAAGTGTTTCTCTCAAGCCAAAACGTTCTAATGACGGCTAGGGCAACCAGGGTAAGTATTTATACGTTATAAAACTTTTCCCCTCGCGAAAACCCTAGTTTTAAGTCAATTCCGCGTCGAGTCCCAGCCGCCTGTGGACGAGTCGTCCCCCAGGGACGAGTCGTCCCCGACACCCCGGCTTACGACCGGCTTCCCTTAAGGGGAATAGTTGAGTTACTGACTGGGACGAGTCGTCCCCGAGAACAAAAACTCCATATTCTTCATTTTTGACAATTCGTTCGATGCGTGTGACCCCATAGGACCATACTATGTTGGCAATGAGTCCGATCACATCGATCCTCATAAGACATGAGCGGACTCTAGCAAGCCATCATGCCTACCCAAATAGTATAATATCAAGTTCGATTTTCCTACATAGAACATATCACAATCCCATTGTCACACGATGTTATATTGAACATGAGTCATGGTCCACGTCAACTCATATTGTTCAATGCTTTCTCGTTACCAAGTAAATTGATTAATCGAATGACATTAATCACATTAATTCATTCGAGCATGGCCATGCACTACATCAATCTTACTTACGAGTGGCCTAGCAAACATCTCTCTTTACGAGGGACAATTTCCATCTTGACTTATCATTCTTCCCAACAAGAATCATACCATGCCAATGATAGCCCTTATTGTCATCTGGTTAAAGACAACGTTAAACTATATCAAACATGATATTCATCGAGCGGAAGACGATGATAATCTCAGGTCAAAGGATATCAATGATATGACTATATGAGATTTAATTATGACATATGACCATGACATAAATCTCATAATGGGTCAAGTCCAGTACCTTGTTCTCTAACAAGTACCCATGAATCTAATGTGCATCTCCATGCATATAATCATCATATGATTATCCATTAGACTTCATACTAGTGCTTCATAAGTACTAGGGACACGATTATTATAACTAAACATGCAAATTCATATAATAATCAAAGAAGCAATCTCATATATAAATGAACAATGACATTACATAAAGGTCTATCTCTATAGGCCTAGGGCACTAACACCTACACATATGTGGCCAATAGTACCCCAAAGTGATTAACTTGTCAGCAAGGGTCCTGGCCCCCGGGTGTCCACCACAAATTCCACTATGTACCTCGTGTATCAATAGGGCGACCTCTTGAGGGTGGATGCACTTCAGCAATGGTCGAGTGTAGGATCTTCTGAACAGGTCACCTCCTTGAATGACATATCTTGGAGCTTTCTTTTTGATAGCTCGAGCCTTCTTCTCGTCATCTGGCAGCTCGCCACTTCCAATGTATGCCTTCATTTCCTCGATCCAACACTTCCCCTGAGTCCAATTTCTTGTGGGATCATCTATGCATTGAATTTTCACTCTTTTCGTAAAATTTGGATTCTCGAGGAAGGAGATGGGCTCCTCATGTGGCTCATCTCAAGTAGCTAGTTTCGAGAGGAGGTCGGCCACTCGTTATCTTCTCTTCCAATCCTTTCAATCTCCTGCACTTCTAAGTCCTTTATCGCTCTTTCACCGTGTCGCGGTATTTGATCAATGTGGCACCGAGCACCTCATACTCGCCTCGACCTGGTTGACTATCAACTGCGAATCACAGTAAGCCATGATCTTAGTCGCTCCAAAACACTTGGCATACTCGATAGCTGCGATCAAGGCTTCATATTCAGCTTGGTTGTTGGAAGCGTCAAATTTGAACCTTAGCGATTCCTCGTAAACAGCCCCGCACTGGCTCGACCAAGACAATTCCACCTCCACCGACATTTTTGGTTGCTGACCCGTCTGAATAGACCTTCCAACAATCGACGGGTAGAGTAATGGCGACTTGTGACTCTGGCTCTTTCCCTTTGCCCTTTTCTTTTGGAGCTCGCTGCTCGTCATCTTCCTTGGTTAACGTAAGCTCGACCAAGAAGTCGCCCAGAGCTTGAGCCTTCAACGCCTTTCGAGGTCGATACTCAATGTCAAATTCAGTGAGGGCAATTGACCAATTGAGTAGTCGACCCGAACTCTCCGGCTTGTGCAAGATTTTTCTTAAAGGAGCATTGGTAAGAACCACGATTGGATGAGCTGTAAAATAAGCTCGTAACTTTCTTGAAGCTACGACTAGAGCATAAGCGACTTTCTCGGCGTTGTAATACCCGCTTTCCACATCCGATAAAGCTTTGCCGATATAGTACACGAGCTTTACGAAGCCCTTCATCCTCTCTAATCAATACTGCAAAGAATCGACTTGTCTCCTACAGATAGATACACAAATAAAGTCTCACCGGTGTCGGGCTACCGAGCGAGAGGTGGAGTAGCAAGATAATCCTTCAATTGTTGGAACGATGAATGACATTCGGTCGTCCATTCAAAGCTTTTCGTCCCCTCAACGCTTTGAAGAAGGGGAGAGATCTCTCTGGCGATTTAGATATGAAGCGACCAAGAGCCGCTACCCTTCCGTTAAGTCGCCGCATCTCTTTAACACCTTTGGTAGGAGCCTTCATGTCGACTAAAGCCTTTATCTTCTCTCGGATTAGCTTCTATGCCTCTTTGAGATACCATGAATCCCAAGAACTTGCCACAGCCACTCCAAACACACATTTGCCGGGATTGAAGCTTCATGTCGTTTGCTCGTAAATTGGCGAATGTCTCCTTTAGGTCGACTACGTGACTCCCGCCTTGGTTTTAATGACCATGTCGCCAACGTAAGCCTCCATATTTCGACCAATTTGTGAGGCAAAGACTTTATTCACCATTCTCTCGATAAGTTGCACCCGCATTCTTCAAACCAAATGGCATCATATTGTAGCAAAGATGCCCCAAATGCTTGAAATGCCGTTTTGACTATATCATCCTCGTGCATCTTAATTCGGTGGTAGCCTCGAGTAAGCGTCGAGGAACCGAGGGTGGAGTGACCAAGAATAGAATCAACTAGCTTGTCGATCCTTGGAAGGGGATAACTCGTCCTTCGGGCAAGCTAGATTAAGAGTAGTGAAGTCGACACACATCCGCCATTTGCCATTTGATTTCTTCACCATGACCACGTTGGCCAACCACGTTGTATGAGTGGCCTCTTTGACTATCCCCGCACTCAAAAGTTTTTGTACCTCGCTTTTATAGCTTCCTCCTTGTCGCGAGCAAAGCTTCTCAATTTCGGGGTCTAGGCTAATGGTCGGGTTGACTTCGAGCCGATGAACGGCGACCTCCTCCTTGATTCCCCTCATGTCCTCTACTCTCCATGCGAAGACATCATCGCTTTCTTTGAGTAGCTTGATAATTTCGCTCGCTCCTCAACCGATAACCGCTTTCCAATTTGAATTTTTTGGTCTGGGGTAGGAAGAGTTGGTAATGATCGACTCCACTCATCTACAGCCTTCTAACTCTGGTCCATCTCTCGAACCGTAGTGTCTCCACTATGATTTCCCGACCTTTTGCCTTTCTTCGCCTCCCAAATGCGGAGCTTCCTCGCTATCATATCATCGAGCTTGTCTCGCAACCTCGCCGATGGTGGCCCCCGAGTTATTGTCGATCCGGGAGGCATAGGTTGCCTATGTGGACTTGATCGACCATAACTACATCCGAGTCGACCTCGCAGTGTTAGAGTGACGTGTCGACTCAAGCATGACCTCGTCATTTGAGCGATAGGTCGACTCTTCCACGACCTCGGTGATTGTTGATAGTCGAGTAGTTTTGGTTACCGATTGGGACAACTTCAAGTAACCATCGCTAGCCTCAATTTCTAGCTCCCTTTTCTTTCTTTCTCTTAGCACATGATCCGAGGTAGGCTCGAGCCGCGCCTTGTACGCAACCCACTCCAACAGTGTGGGAAACTTTACTCGGTGAGGAATTGATGCTACCATTCCAAGAGCGACTGTCCGTGAATTCCAAGGATGGCGGCATAGTCACTATTTACATCAATCACAATAAATTGTACCTTTGAGACAACCCCGAGGGGTGTTGGCCTAGATCGACGTCGAGCACTATCTCGGCCTTTAGCCTCAACTCGATGGTTGGTGAAGCCTTCCAACCTCGCCATCATATCTTTCCAACCTGTTCGTCATTAAGACCCATCTCCTTGAAAGTTTTGTAAAACAAAACATCCTTGCAGCCCCCGTGTCGACTAAGAGTCCGGCTCGTCGTACATCCGTCTATGAGACCCGGGATGACGAGAACTTGCTCCCTAGCCGCCATATTAGTTGCCAATTCATGGGGGTAGAAGCCGATTGCCTCATCTCTCGATTTCTCTCCTTGGAGGCACATGCTGGGCCTTATTGAGCCGGAATATTTTGTGCTTGATGGCCGTGTTACTCGCTTGTTCGGATTGACCCCTGTGTCCAGCCTAGGCCGCCTAGGTCCTTGTTGCCCACCCGTCGGCCGCTCACCTCCTCCGGCTTGAGGTCTTTTCACATAAGCGTCGAGTCTTCCCCGGTCGACCATTCTTTGTATAATGCGCTTCAAACCCAAACAATCCTCTCGTGAGATGACCAAATGTCTTTGTGGTAGTCACAATATTTGCCGTTGTCCCTTTTGAATTTGTTGCCCGGGTTCATTGGGATCGGTGGAGCTAGCTCGACAAAGCATTCATGATCTCGCCCGACTCACCGTAAGTGGAGTGAAAGCTTCTGCACCTTCTCTCGTTGCCCTAGTTCTCGTTCTTTCCGCTCTTATTGTTCCCCCATTCTTGTTGGAGTCCTTTTTATCATCGCCGACCTCCACCTTGGGGCTTTTACCATTCTTTTTCTCCTTCCTCTCCTCAAAGAAGAGCGACATTGTATACCTTCTCGAACAACTCCCGTCGAGTTGTTACCGTACGAACCGTAAGCTCATAATCCATGTCTCGCCGAAGAAATACCGCTTTCGGAAGCAGCTGATGACTTCCCTATCGCTGATGTCCTCCTCTATCTTATCTACCATTTCTTTGAACTTGGTGAAGTAGCTCATTGAGCTTTCATTCTTCGCCCGCACCAAGTTATTCAGTGCCGCGACGCCGTCTTCCGAGCTCCCGCAGCCGAGAAGCGATCTAAGAACTTCGTCCCCGAAGCTCGCCTGTGGTGATGCTATCGCAGCCAAACCATTGAACCAAGTTAAGGCCGCCCCAAGAAGTGTGCTTAGGAGAGCTTTGCACATGTTGTCATCTTCATTGGCGACAAAGCACATAGTGGCCTCCGTATGTTGTATGTGACTTTTTGCATTGGTGGACCCTGAATATTTCTCTAGAAGGGGCAACCTGAAAGTTGGAGGAGGTCGACTGTCCCTGATCTCCTTTGCTAGAGGTCGAAGGGTAAAATCAACTCGTTCAACCTTTCCGGTCTCCTTTTTCTTCTCCTCCTCCCATTGTTGGAACGTCTTCTTCATCAATAACCATTCCCTAGCGTCGGGTCTTCCGTCTCCTGGAGGGGGAGCAGCATTCGACCTCTGGCCTTCACTCCTAGGGGGAGTCACCTGCCTACTCCTCCTGTCTCTGTGGGAATTGGCCCTCTCTGATCTAACTGGGGATCTATGCCTGTTACTCCTTTGAGGCGACCTGCGCCTCTCAGCAACAGATGGCGACCTGCGCCTGTTATCTCCGAGTGGCGACCTATGCCTCTCCTCTCTTATAGGCGACCTGCGCCCATTTCTGTCTCTTTGAGACCCTGATCTCTGAGTTCGCGCCGGAGAAACATGCCTGTTTCTATTGGCTGTTAAGCGTGTCCTTAAGTCGACCGAGCCTCCCGCTCTCTATTTCTCGGTGAGGCCGGCCCTCGGGTCGTTACTCGGCACATGCACGATGGTAGGAGCTCGCCGAACTATCCCGTTGTCACCATTCTCGTCCCACACCTTCATTTGGCCTCATACTCCTAGCCTGTTGTCCATTAGAGACACGAGTACGATCCACTCTTTCGCAGCGCACGTCGGCCCGCTTCGCTCTCTTCCATAGCTATTAGGTCGGCCAAAATCCGGGCCCTCTCTAACATCATCTCTTTCTTGCTCATAGTGGTCGTGGAGGGACTCGCCCGTGTCCAACGTTCACCCGAGCAACTGGACGTTTAGGAGGGGTGGAGCTCCTTGCCCATCCATGTGCCTTTGCCTCTCCTCAGGTCGTGCAAACCCCGCCATTAACGATACCGGTAGAGCGTGTGGCTCTACCATGAGGACGATTTGGTGGGGGAGGAGGCAAATTCAAGTTTTCAAAGATTTGCATTTGCATTAGTGTTGTTGTTGTTCACTTCTTCATGCCCAAGTGAAGCCTCGATACGTGTCCGTCCGAAGTCACCATTGTTGCGGGTTGTTAAAAATTTCGAGGTCAAGTTGAAGCACGTTTCCGCAATGGAACCAAACCGATGCTACAGAAATGTGCTTATCAATCTTCCTCCACGTGGCAGACCGATCACCCGGCTCCTCGACCCGAAAACAAAACCCACGACTAGCCTGGATGTGTCTCCTGCGAAGACGCCGGGCGCGAGAGTAAGATTACCGTTGTTTATAGCTCAAAATGTATAGAATAATGAATTCTGATAACAAAATGGCAGTTACCTTTGCACCGTTGGTAGTGACGAAGTATTTATAGGCAAGAGTAATGTATTTTTGGTGAGGAGACATGTCCTCCGAGATTATAGCAGCGGTTATTCAGTCATGTGAACGTGTTAGTAACTGTCCCTGATTTGTAGGGATGTGGTTACGTGAATGGTTCAACTAAATAAGCCAGCGAGTGTCAAGTCGCTACTTGTAGGTTAGGTCGAGGTCGCCACTTGTAATATGGTCGACCTGACTGTCGGGTAGAGCATGGTTCGTATCCGAATTGTAACATGGATCACGAGGTCGGACTAAGTAACCCTAAACCCTAAACCCTAAACCCTAAACCAGCCTTATTAAGAATGTGGGGACCAAGGCTGTCTATAATTGGACTTTACTCGTTTGGCCCAACTCGACACTTTTGGTATGTTCAAGGACTATTAAAATGGGACGGAGGGAGTAGGTGACTGTTGTTGTAAGTGTAAATGTGGGTTACATTGATAAAAAGTATTATAATCTTTCTCAACATGAATGTATAGTTTTAAATCGAATAGATTTCGGAAAAAAAAAATGTGGTTTCAAATAGGATGATAAGAGTATAATTATTATTAAAATTTATACAAAAAGTACAAATATTACACTTATTAATTATCTCCTATACATTATTTTACTTAAAATATATAATAAATAAAATAGATAAATTTCATTTTTGTGCTAAAATTGGGATCTAAAGTACCGTACTAAAATGATAAATAGTTTGAATTGAAATTTAGATTCTAATAAAAACTATAAATATTTTTTAAACCAAAAAATAAGGTATATCCCCAGTTGAAATATTTGTAGCATTTCTATTAAGATTTTGGTAAAAAATATTCCATCCGTTCCACTTCAACTTCAAGAGTCCTACTTTTCCGTTTGATCCGTCTCAGACTAAAAGTCACATTCCTTAAATAGCAAATTTTGAACATTGTTTCGGACATTTATACCCTTATAATGTAAATATATTTACAAAAAAATCATTCTTTATATCCTTATAATGTTAACATATTTACAAAAAAAATCAAACAAAAAGAGATTTTATCATAAATGTTTTAACTTTTACATTCTCTCTCCTCTAATCTTCTACCCACTTGCAATTCTTTATTCATGTTTTTAAAAAATCTTAAGAAAGAAGCATGAAATACTATCATATGACCATTTGAAGTTGAATGGACGGAGTAATTATTACTTCCTCCCTCTTGGAGTAAGAGTTATATCTTGGTTTTGCACGCTAATTACAAAAAAAAAAAAAAAAAAAAAAAGGGCAAATATATACTCCCTCCGTTTCACAATTTTACGCTCTTTTTGTGTCGACATGGGAATTAAGATAAAAGGTGATAAAGGTAATGTATTGTGAGTGTTAAAGTAAAATAGGAGAGAGAATGAGTGGAGAGACATTCTTATCCGTCTCAAATGATTAATTAATATATTAATCATTAATCATTATATAACAATATGATCAAAAAAACAATCAAGGTCAAACTCCAACTCGAACCCCGGAGTTATTCACTCCTGACTGCACATTCTTATCCGTCTCAAATGATTAATTAATATATTAATCATTAATCATTATATAACAATATGATCAAAAAAACAACCAAGGTCAAACTACAACTCGAACCCCGGAGTTATTCACTCCTGACTGCACATTCTTATCCGTCTCAAATGATTAAATTTGAAAAGTATTATGAGTAGAGAGAAGTGGGTCTCATTTTCATATTGGGAAAGTGCAGATTATTGTGGAACACCCAAAAAGGGTCTTTTTAAAAATATTCAAATTTCACTTTTATTCTTACATTCAACTTGTTATATTTTATTAACTATTTTAATGAGTGAAATGATTTAGAAGAAAATTAATTGTAAAGACAAATTTGGTATTTTAATTTTTAAATTGCATTTTTATAAAACTGAGAGCAGTCTTTGTAGTTCATCCAACATGTGCTGAACTAAATTTAAATTGTGAACTAAAAAAAAAAAAAAAAAAATAAATAAATAAATTGTGAGTTCAAAGTTGACAAAAATTTAGAATTCCTAACAATACTACTGGACATGAATGAATCGCGTAGGAAAGAATAGATTGCCTTGTTATATTATTATAAAGAATTGTTGATTTTGCGGTGGCTGGTGGTCCAGGACTTAGTCCGGCGATGCTGAAAACCTGGATATCAAAAAAAAATAAAAAAAATTGATGATTCCTCCTCAAAAATTACATTGGCTAGATCCCCTATAGCTACCACTCACCCCGAATATTAATAGTATTTTTGATTGCGTTTGTTTGAGGAAAAATATTTTTCGAAAAATGGTTTTGGAAAACATTTTCTGGAAAATGAAAATGTTTATGGGAATATAACATTCGATTGTTTGATAAATCTAAGAAAAATGTTTTCCAAAAAACAGTTTTTGATAAATCTAATAATAACATTTTCCAATAAAAATACAAAATGGGGTAGCTAAGGTGGGTGGATGAGGGGATAGGGGTAGGGTAGGTGGCGAGGAGATGGTGAGGTAGGGGTTAGAATTAGACCATCTACAACGGAAAAAACAAAAAGTTCCTCTCAACACCCTTTTTAACATTTCACATCATCTTCTCTCTCTTCCACCTAACCATTCAACACCATATTCAACAAAAGTTCATACAATGGTTTGTTTAAACAAAATTTAACACTCTTTCAACTCATCATCCTATACCCCCACTTTATATTCTTTATTTTGATAATTAGTAAAATAGTAATTATTATTATTATCATTTATAATTAAAAAAATACTTCACACTTAAATAAAAGAGTTGGTCAGATGAAAAACTAATTTTTTCTTAAGATATGAAAAAACGTGTTTTCAAATTAAGCGGTGGCAATTTTGTAAATACTGGCAACCATGTTCAAAATAAACGGTGGCATTTTTGTAATTACTGGTTTCCCCGTTTATGCGAGGTGTCATTTAACGGCTGCCGGTGTGATAAAGTGTCGGTTCATGTATCACAAATTGCCGGTGAAAAAGTGCCCCCAATTTAACAAAGTGCCGGTGTAACGACACTGCAATTTGTTTAACTGGCACCGACACTTTTACACGGCACTTTTATAAACATGAAGCGGCACTCTTCACACCGGCACTCTGTTCAACTAAAACCGGCACTTTGTTACACTAATATTTTCTTTGGCTCAAAACACAAGCACCGGCATTCAAAAAACCATGAAGCTGGCATTCAAAATCACGTCTGTGGCACTTTCAAATACACGTACACTGGCACTCAAAAACACGATAATCATTTTTGTGGCATTCAAAAATATGGTGGCACTCTATTATACACTGCTTGGCACTCCAAAATACATTGGGCGGCACTCCAAAACACATACACTGGCTGGCATCTAATTACCTAGTCCACCAATGCATCAAATTCTCAAACCGGTACTTAAATTAACATGTACGGCACTCAAAAACATAGGCTGGCATTCAAAAAACAATCCTCAAAATTCCAAAATAAATGGCATTCCACAATACATAACCGGCATTCCAAAACTATTGAACCGGCACTCAAATTAAAATAAACTGGCATTCCCAACCGATCCTCAAATTAATACTTATACGGCTGATTGGCCATTGGTGGTAGAAAGAGAGAATTGTGAAGGTCTCGTTCGTTTTCTCTCTCATCATGGAAGACGACGATGAGTTCGGCGGCGTCCTCCGGCCTCGTAATTGAATTTGCCAACGCCGTCTCACTTTGTTTCAAAAACCAAATCATCTCGGTAAGCATCGTCTTCATCTTCCATTCTCGCTTCCGCCCAATTCAATTAGGGCTCCGGTATCAATTTCTTCTTTGTTTATTGCATTAGCTCGGAATTTCCATCGGTGTTGGCCCTAATTCGGAATTGGGTCGTTGTTGGAGTTTTGGATAGAGAGGGTCGCCGGTGAAGATTTGGGTGTGAGGGAGAAGGTTTGGCAGGAGAAGGAGACGGATTGAGGAAGAAGTCGACGCAATTGCGTCTAGAGAGAGAGGATAGAGAGAGAGGGTGCACGTTGTGTGTGTCACTGTGCGTGGATTATGTGAGCGGTAAAACACGTTTTTTGTTAAGTTAACAAAAAACGCATTTTTTGTGAGTTTTTGGCTAAATAAAATTAAATATAGTTAAATAATAATAATTATTATTATCAATTATAATTAAAAAAGTACTTCATACTTCATACTTCATACTTCATACTTAATTTATTTTATTTTTTTATTTTTCAATATAATTAATTTATATTGAAAAAAAGTGTTTTTTCTGTGTCCAAATCAAATGAAAAAAAGTTTTATTTATAGAGGAAATTTTTTTATGAATTTTGGTGTAAAAAAAATAATAATTTATTATGAAATAATTGAGCTCAAATAATTGGAGGTAAAATTAAAAGAAAAAAACAAGAAAAGGAAAAAGCCTGGATGGTGTCACGGACTCACGCCAAACACAGCCCCTCCATATCCACGTGGCCCAATCAAAATCCCCTCCTTCCCTCTCAACAACGTTTAAAACTCCCAACAATCTCCCGCTTTCAACACCCAAAACAACAACCATTGTTAAAGAAAAATAAAAAAAATTTGTTGCCAACACCTTTTTAAACAACCATTGTAAATGGTCTTAGAATACGGTAGAATAGAGGAAATGGGTTGGATAGGTAGAGTGAAGGTGGGGGATTGAGGTGGGTTGGTGAGTGATTGAGGGTGAGTAGGATAGGGTGTGGGGGTGAAGATGGAGATGGTTGGGGGATTTGTTAAAAAATAATTTTAATATAAGTAAAAATAATTGACGGGAAGGTAGGGGACGTAGAAGGTGCGTTTAAGGGAGTTGTTAAAAAATAACTTTAATATGAGTTTCAAAAAAATTGATGGAGGGGGATGGGGGAATTTTTTCTCAAATAATCACTTTTTACTTTTTTATTTATCAAAATAACTTACTGTTCAAAGTATTGCCCAGAGTGTCCATTTTTTTGAAACTCGCTACACCGTGTAGCGAGTTTGACTTGGGGCTGGTCAAACTCGCTACACCGTATAGCGAGTTTAGGGTAATTAAGTTTGACGGTTGAAAATTTAATTAGGGCAATTAATTAACCTAAACTCACTACACGGTGTAGCTAGTTTGGTCAAACCAAATCAAACTCACTATATAGGGAGAGACCCATACAATACCACGTACTAGTAATTACACAAATATTCGTTTTTACTCGATAAAAATTATTAAATTCAGTGACCACAGCCCGGGCACATAGAAAAATATTACATAAATAAATAAATTCAGTGACCACAGCCCGGTCACCGGTCACATAGGAAAATATTACATAAATAAATTCAGTGACCACATCCCGGTCACATAGAAAATATAACATAAATCCAAAAAATTCAGTGACCACAGCCCGATCACATATGAAAATATTACATAAATTCCGGTACATATTAAATCCGACAGAAATCCAAATATTACATGTCCAACAAATTAACTTAACAATCCTTAGGGAAGACCTTAGAAACATTGGAAAGTGTAATGTTAATTAGTTTTTTTTTAGCGTGAGACGGCAAAAACAACAACCTAATAGATCAACAAAATAAAACATTTAGAACAAAATGTTAAGGAATATATCCTTAGGGAGTGTAATGTTAAGGAAAATATTTCATACCTGAGTAAGTATAAGAACAGCACCATCACTATGTCACTTTCGCCCTAACTTTTCTTAAGCACTTTGTCAGCAATGTAAGCTTCAATTGTGTCAGTAGGATCCTTCAAAGTCACCGAAACAGAGCCATGACCAGTTGATGTGCACTCCTTGACAACAATAACAACCTAATAGAACAAAAATATAATGACCAATTATTTGTAAATTTCAACCTTAACTATAATTAATGTAAAATATTATACCTGTTCCACCCTGTCATATTGTTTGCATTTCTCCTTGATCATTCTCAACGGATAATATGTATCCTCTGCAGTGAGATAGTTCATTGCAGAAAGCCAAGCTTTGCCCTGAAAATCTTCATCCTCCACCGGCTCTTCAAGCTTTCTACGTATGGCCTCTTGGGTCGACTGAGGAGGGGGGGTCCCTGAGAGACATGAGCTTTTCCGGTGTGATGCGGCCTACGGCGGACGTGCGACACACGGCCGGGACCAGCCAAGATATGAGGCGGTGGAGATTCTAACTCTCGTTCGATTTGAGAAAGATTAGATTGAGGATTGGAGGTTTGACCGGGATAATCAGGAAGAGGTTTTCGTCCATGATACCAGCGGGGGAGCGATGGATCCATTTTGACACTTATAAATCTTGGATTGAGAGAGATGAATTAGATTTGAGAGAGATAGATGAATTAGATTTGAGAGAGATGAATTAGACTTGAGAGCGATGAATCCATTTTGACAGTTATAAATCTTGAATTTTTAAGTTAAACTCGCTACACGGTGTAGCGAGTTTGATTTGGTTTGACCAAACTCGCTACACCGTGTAGCGAGTTTAGGTTAATTAATTGCCCTAATTAAATTCCCAACCGTCAAACTTAATTACCCTAAACTCGCTACACGGTGTAGCGAGTTTGACCAGCCCCAAGTCAAACTCGCTACACGGTGTAGCAAGTTTCAAAAAAAGGGACACTCTGGGCAATACTTTGAACAGTAAGTTATTTTGGTAAATAAAAAAGTAAAAAGTGATTATTTGAGAAAAAATTCGGGATGGGGGAAGGTTAGGGTGGTGGGTGGAGAGGGGTGGGGTGGTAGTTGGAGGGGCGGATTGAGAGTTTAAAAAAAATATGAGCAAAAAATATTTTTTTGATTGGGGGAGAGAGCTGGATGGGGTGGAGGTTGGAAGGGTGGTATGAGAGTTGATAAAAAAATTAATACGAGCAAAAAAAGATTTGACGAGGTGGGGTGGTGGTTGGAGGGGGTGGAATGAGAGTTTATAAAAAAAAATATGACAAAAATAATAATTTGACGAGGGGTGGGGGTGGGTGAGTGGAGTGGGGCGGCATAAGTGTCGATAGAAAAAAATTTGACGCGGTGGGAGTTGGGAGGTGTGGGTGGATGATAGTGTTTTCTGAAAAATGTTTTGAGTAGGATGAATCCGGAAGTTATTTTTCTTGGGAAATAAGCATATTTTTCTTTGACGGGAAATTTTTTTTCGTTGACTTTATTTTTCGAGGGGTTACCAAATATCAAAAACTGAGAAAAACATTTTTTCTAAAACAAATGCAACCTTTGTCTTTAATCCTTCTACCGATGTCCTTGTTAATTTAAACCTTGAGACGATCAAATTCATTTTAATATTAAATCTTTCTACTGATGAAAAATGGATGTCATTAGCACGAGATACATTATTATTATTATTATTATTATACGAGCATTCAAAACAGGTAAAGTTATCATCACCCATCTGATCAGGCCAGACGAACGCTCCAATGGCGAAATCCCTCTTCTCTGGAAGTGAACCATTGAAATTGAGTCCATACTCTCTGAGAAGACAATCAAGCTTCCACTCCTCCATCTTCTTGTAATCACCTTTCTTGTAACGCGGATAGTGAACCGGCATCCGAAATCCCCCTCGCCGTCCGTCATTAATTCCGTAGTAGTCGGCCGGGCGACATTGATTTCCATTCCGGCCGCCATCTTCTCCACCGGCGTAAACCCCAAACACAATTGTGTAAGCTGAATTCAGTAGGCCCTTCAATGCCATCATGATCACTCTATTTTGTTTCTTTATTTCAATTTAATTTATCTCTCAGCTTGCTCACTCTGTGTTACTGTGTGCATTTCAAACTGGGTTGAAACACAGACAAGATCGAGCATATTTATTGTGGGGTTTGGCCGGCGTGGGGAATACCGGAAGATTTCAGCCGTGGGTTTGGTTTTTCTTGGGGCGCTATTGAATTGAATTAGAGACGTAATTATAATGGGATTTGGAACAAGTCTTAACTAAATCAAGGCTCGAGATCATGCGAGTTGATTGTACAGACGAGATACGAGCCTGAATAAATAAAAATGTAATCTATCAGTCCCAAATTAAATGACCTTTTTTTTTAGTTTTAAAATGAACTATTGTTTAAAAAATTTCCTTAAAAAAATTATATCCCTCCGTCCCAATAAGTGCTTCACCCTTTTGGGTGGGCACGCAAATTATGGAAATAGGAGTAAAAAAAAAATGTTGTGAGTGTAATTTGAAAATATGAGAGAGAATTAGTGGAGGAAATAATAAATTATAATGGTGTTGTGAGTATTAAAATAATGTAGGAGAGAGAATGAGTGGAGGAAATAGTAAAAATTCTTTGCCAAAAAAGGAAAGGTGAAGCTTCTAACGGGACACCCTTTTGGGTAATTAGTGAAGCTTTTATTGGGACGGAGGGAGTATTCATTTTGAAAGATAGTATAAAATACTAGGGGTGATCGCGGTTTGGAGTCGAACTGAGTAGGAATGGCAATGGGGACAGTTCGGGACAGTTATACATCGTACCACCCCCATTCCCCAATTCAATTATGTGCCCCATGACCGTCTCATTTCCCAACGGGTAATCAATTTTCCATATCATACCCATTCGTCACGGGTAGCAGTTAATCGGGGAATCCCCGCGGGAAATTAGTCAAACTAATATTTTGTTTTAAAACACTTTAGCGATAAAAAAAACTCAAAAATTAACTTTGATAAATGATAATTTTTCTACTTAAACTCATATAATCACATTCATAAGAGCTAAAAAAAAAATAGTTATGTATGACACAATTCACCAAACATAAGAAAAGATTCACTAGATTACAATAAAAAAAATTAAATAGTTGTGTACGAAATTTGAGTGTCTACAAGTATAAAATCTAGAATATAATATAAAAGAAACTAAATTATACTAAATGCAAACTAAATGAGATTAAAAACTAAGTAAATGATATGATAATAATGCTATAAATGACTATAAAATAGCCATTTATCATATATATCATGGGAAATACTTATATGAATAAGAGTAAAATTATATTACTAAAATAAGCAGTTCGGGTAACATTCGATTCAGGTAATGGGGTGGGTAATAGGGCGGGTAATGCTAATACCAAAACCAAACCGTTTTCCACTTTTTCATTTCGGTTATTCCCCATTACTCGCCCCATATCCAGTCAAATCAGTTAATAACCGTAAACTTCGGTTCGATTTAGTTCGGGTATCCACGGTTCGATTCAAAATTTCCATCACTAGAACTGAGCTAAATGGTGTGGTTTGGTTCGGTTTTTAAAAATAACTGGTTTAGCTCGGTTTGAAAAATTAACAGACCATGTTGTTCAGCTCAGCTTGTGATTTGACACTCCTAAATCGAACCGAACCAAACCGAACCGTTTAAGACCGAACCGCGGTTTGAAACCGTGAAACCGAGTAATTAAACCGAAACGTGAAATCAAGCCATAAACCGAACCATGAAATCGCAATCATGACCGTCCCTTCAAAGTTTTAGTTAATCTCAGCCATTAATTTTCAAACCGCGGTTTAGACCGAACCAAACCGTGGTATAGATTGCGGTTTGGATCGTGGTCTAAACCGCAAATCAAATCGCGGTTTAGATCGAACCATAGCGGTTTGGTTTAGCTTGATCTGAATTTTTTTATGATTTAGCTCAGTTTGAAATTTCTCTAAACCGATGCTAACAATTTGACTTATAAATTTGTCCAAATCGAGCTAAACTGAACCATTTCCACCCCTATAGAATACTCTCAAAGGTGACACAAAAGGTGGTGATTGAAAGTTGTTGTGGTGGTGGTAAAAAAAATGTGAGTTGTTATTAGTTGATCAAAATTTAGAATTTAAATTATTAAAATTTAAGATGGAATTAGTTTTGTGAAATTGAGTGATTTAGAATTACAACACAATTTCAATTTCAAATTTTAGTTATATTTCCAAACAATGTAATTAATTTTGGAGGCCCCAATTTCTATTTCAAGCTATGAAATTGGGATATCCAAACATATCCTACCCTGAATGTAAATGTGAACTATAAAGATGAAAACAAACGAGTTGGATCGAGCACGCAATGCACCCCGAGGCGAAATCCATACTTGAGCTGACATTGTAGGCTAATTGAGGCGGTTTGTTGTGTGAGAATGGACGGATGCTGAAGGCGTGAAAGCAAAAGACTTGGTTGGCAAATGTAATGTTTATTCTGTTTTTTCCTGAATTTGGGTAGACTTTGGTTCAGTTGAGTTATGAAAAGTATGTTGGTGTCTTGTGTACCCACAGGAATAAAAGAAACATCCCACGGCTTCTTGAACCTACTTCCATTGTACCACAAAATACAGCCTAAATACTCAACTTCTAACTTTTGGCTCCTATTGTTTTTGGGAAAACATTTTTAGAAATTCTTTGAATATCGGTCCTTTCCTTTCCTGAATCTGATTATCTTGTCGTTGTTTATGTCATGGGTTGGAACAAATTACTCCCGCCGTCCCAGACCAAGGGTTCATCTTTCCCTTTTGGTCCGTCTCAGACCAAGAGTTCATTTCCATAAATGGCAAATTTTTGAATATATTTATACCCTTATCATCTCCATATATTTACAAAAAAATCATTTATTATACCCTTATACATTCTCTCTCCTATTCCCTACCACACATTTAACTACTATTCCTCCCACTCATTCTCTCTCCTATTAAATATTTTTAACTTTTACATTCTCTCTCCTATTTTCTACCACACATTTAACTTTTACATTCTCTCTCCTCTAATTTCTACCCACTTTATTCATTTTTCTTAAAAATCGTGAAATATCCCCCATGAACCCTTGGTCTGGGACGGAGGGAGTATTAGAATTCGGTTCTGCCGACGTATTAATCAACATTTTTAATGTTTTCTCCATTTTCCTAGAGGTGAGCACGGTCCGATTTGGTTCGATTTTAGGCTAAAATCGAAACCGAATCGAAAGATATCGGTTTTTGTATTTTAAAACCATTAAGCTTCGATTTTATTCGATTTCGATTTGGTATCGGTTTGGTTCGGTGTCGTTCGGTTTCAACAAGATGAGAAGAACATGCATATATTGATGGTTGGATTATGATAGTTACATTCAGCAAGATGAAATTTATTAATCCCTCATTAACAAAGCAAGAAGAGAAGATGCAATACTAAAGTGCTTAAGATTTTCATGACAAATTTAAGTATTTCACCTGCAACTACAAATAACAGTTAAACTACCGTAAGCATTATTTTAACTCCAAAGCTAGATGAGAAGAAGAAATTTACCTATATATTAAAATGACACGTCGTTTTATAATATCGGTTCGGTTCGATTTTATCGGCTCGATTTTTCATTTGAAACCAAAATCAAAACCGAAAGTTTTGGTTTTTAAATGGTTAAAACCATTAACATTTCTGTTTTATCGGTTTCGATTTTTTCGGTCCGATTTTCTCGGTTTCGGTCCGATTTTTTGGGTTTTCCGGTTTTGTTGCACACCCATACATTTTTCGGTGTTTGGTAAACACCAAAAAATGAAGTCAACAGAAAATATTTTTCGGGTCAATGGAAAACATTTTTCGGGTCAATGAAAAATGAGTTTGATTTATAAGGAAAATGACTTCCTTACCTCTACCTAAGGAAGTTGTTTTCCGGATAACATTTTCCTCATTTTTCTTTGTTTGTATTGATTTTACCTTTAGAAAGTTACTTTAATGAAACTATCAAATATCGAAAAATATTTTCAGGAAAATGTTTTCTTAAGATTCACCAAACATCGAAAAATGTTTTTCGAAAAGCATTTTCATTTTCCAAAAAATATTTTCCAAAAAATATTTTCCGTGAAACAAACTAACCTTGATATTGTAGAACCTTGATATTGTATATCTTGTACATATACTCTTGCCTTACCTTAAAAAAAAAAAAAAAAAAGAAAGAAAGAAAAAGATAAGGGCTCAATTCATATTTTTTAAAAAGGCCCATCCTTTGATTGCCCAAAGGCCCCAAAATGATTTCCTGTGAAACAGCCCAAGCCCATTTACTGACTATTATGGTTGTAGCTCTGATTTCTGGGCATCAAATCAAATAGCCAATATTTTTGGGCTACTTTCTACTACTAGGTCCAACACGTTACATGTTCCTAACTTCCATCTACTTCCCTCCATACTTAAATAAGTGTTTATTTTCAAGTTTTTTTTTTTTTTAAATGATTAGCGTGACACACACGTATAATTACAAAATTCAATTAAATATTGTAAAATCACTTTATAACTAAAATTTCTGAATTTTTTGTGACTTTAGTATTAGTCGATGGATCGTAGTTTTCGGAAGTTGAGACGATATGAAAATGAGAATGGGACGTTTTGGTTTTAGTCTTGGTCTTTTTGTGTTGGGATAAGGATGGCTCCTTAGCGTCAGGACATAAGACATATGAATGTCTGTTTCATTCTATATCCAATTCAGCGTTAACGTCAAGTTTCAATTATCCAAATTGGTCCCATACCAATTTCTTTCCTGGCACGTTCACAAGGGTTTTAGTAACCAAATAACTTGAAGGTTCAATTATCTATAATAAATTCATTTATCAGTTTTTTAAATAGTATTTTGTGCTTGATTTTTTGATTAAATAAATTGATAATGTATTTTACATTGATAAATGCATTTATCAATTATTTATAACTGACAAATACATTAGATAAATGCAAAAACAAAATAGTTTTTTGTAAATAGACAAATATCAAAAGCATTATTGAAAAATCAACAATATATTCATGAATCACATAAAAGACATTGTAAATTAATTTCCTCTTAAACTTGAACCAAAATTCAACACCGCTTTGATGACCTTTAAGGACAAAATTGCATAATTTTATCGTCTGTCAATATAATTTAATGATGGGATCTAAAGAATGAGCTAAAGTTATTTTATTACACTCTCTATCCCATTTCATTTCAAGGGTTCTATTTTTTTGATCTGTCTCATTTCAAGAGTCTCATTTCAAGAGTCTCTTTCATAAATGACAGGTTTTGAATATATTTATACCCTTATAATTTAAATATATTTACAAAAAAAAAAATACATCATATCCTTTTAATAATAACATATTTACAAAAAAACTAATCATTAACTACTATTCTCTATCCCACATTTAACTTTTACATTCTCCCTCATCTAATCTTCTACCCACTTTCAAAAAAATCAATTATTAACTACTATTTCCAACCCACATTTAATTTTTATCTTCTTTCTCTTTTAATTTTCTATCCACTTACAATTATTATTTATTTTTTAAAATTTTTTTAAAAAACGTGAAATTCAACTCAAGAACTCTTGGTTGGTCTGAAACGGAGTGAGTACAATTTAGTCTCAATAAGTCCATATTGTTGCATTGGGTGAATTAAATGATTTATTCCCTCGTTTGATAGACGAAATCATTAATATCAGTTCCGAATATCACATTATATATTACTGATAATTGAATATTATAAGTTATTAAAGTTGACTATGTCATAAATAATATACCCCTCCGTCCCACAATAATTCGTAAAAAGATCTCTTTTGAGCGTCCCATAATAATTTGCATTTTCCCCAAAATGAAAATGAAACCCACTTCTCTCTACTTACAACAATTTTTAAATTTACTATTCTCTTCACTCATTCTCTCTCCTATTTTACTTTTACACTCATAATACATTACTTTTATCACCTTTTACCTTAATTCCCGCGCCGACACAAATAAATGCGTAGAATTGTGAGACGGAGTGAGTAATCATTATTTATCGGTTATATACAATGAGATACATGAAAAATCCCGTTTTATTTCCTAATATGCTTGTCAATGTATTTTTCAAGATGTGAACTTAGTATTTTTAGTATGGTTGTGCATTTAGTTAGTTTAGCGTGTAAGAAATTTAACTTTCTTTTCTTAAAACAAAAATACAAAACAAACAAAAAAGGGATAAAATTTATTTTTAACAACTCCCTGTCTCACCCCACTCCACTCATTCCCAACCCCATCCTCGTCGGATCAAAAAAAATTATTTATTTAAAATTGATTTTTAACAACTCTCCACCCCACTCCACTCTCCACCACCACCTCTCCCCCCTTCCCACTCAAATTATCTCAAATTGTGTTTTTATCGAAAAATATTTTCATTTAACACATGAAATTTTTTTCGTAAAACATTTTCCTTATCAAGCAATTGAAAACATGTTTATCTCATTTTTTAAAAAACATTTTACAAAAAATTCATTTTTCAAAAAATATTTTACGAAAACCATTTTTCGTTAAAACAAACTGAGTCTTGATATTTTTGGTATGGTTGTGTATATTCCGTTCGTTAGTTTAGCGTGTAAGAAATTTAACTTTCCTTCCTTTGAAAAAAAAAAATACTAAATACTTCATTCGTCCCATCTTAGTGTAGACTTTTTTCCTTTTTCGTCCGTCCCACCTTAACTTAGTGTAGACTGCCAAAATTAGAAAGTTTTTTATTATTTTTTATTTTCCCTACCCCACCCACTCATTCTCTCTCTTCATTTTTCACCATACAATTTATTCAACCAACCTACTATTCACTCCACTCATTTTCTCTCTTCATTTTCTACCACACATTTTCATTATCTTAATAATATTCCTTAGTTATTGTGTCCACCACCTTAGTCTACACTACTAAGGTGGGACGGAGGGAGTATCCATTATGAGGGAGTAACCATTATGAGGTGTAATAATGATTGTACTTTTGTACTACTCGGATGGTGTTTAGGACCATTTCTGCCTTCCCATCGCTTTCCATGTACTGCAATTTCATCTCATTTCACGGTAAATAAATAAATAAAGTAATACTCTCTCTCATCCACACAAAGTTTATCTTGTTGTCTGATAATTAAAAATAGTAATCCTTCCGTCTCAAATCAAATCTAGATAATCGTTTACTGTTTTTGAGTCTCAAATCAAATCTAGATAATCGTTTACTGTTTTTGATACGAGAATTAAAGAAACTGGGTAATTGAAAAAGTAATGTAAGTATAAAAGTAAAAAGTAAATTAGGAGAGAAAATGAGTGAAGGGAATAATAAAATTGATTGGTGTTGTGAATATAAAAATAAAATAGGAGAAAGAATGAGTGAAAGGAATAATAAAGATTTTTTATCATTTTAGGAAAGGGATATGTTAGTTTGAGACGCCCAAAATAGCAAAATGGATATCTAGATTTGGGACGGAGGAAATATATATTTGAGTAAGGCTCTGTCGTGGGTGAAAATATTTTTCGGAAATGTTTTCCCTATTTTTTATGTGTGATAAAAATTAGAAAATGAAGTCAACAAAAAATATCTTTCGGGTCAATGGAAAATGAGCTTGATTTTTAAGGAAAATGACTTCCTTACCACTACCTAAGGAGTTGTTTTCTGGAAAAAATTTTCCTCATTTTCCTTTGTTTGTATTGATTTTACATTTAGGGCTCGTTTGATAGGCCGATAGGATTAGCCTGTATTAATAGCGAGAGGATTATTAATCAGGGGATTAATAATACCACCCTTTTTTGGGATTAATACGAAGGGGATAAGAGGTTACTATTCAGGTTGTTAGAAATAATACAGTGATTGCATTTAATGTACCAAACACCAAACTTAGGGGGCCGTTTGGTAGCCCTTTCTAGGCTGGATAGGATTATTAATCCAATAAGTTTGGTGTTTGGTACATTAAATGCAATCACTGTTTTTCGAAAAATGTTTTCTTAAGATTCATCAAACATCGAAAAATGTTTTTCGAAAAGCATTTTCATTTTTCGAAAAATATTTTCCAAGAAATTATTTTTCGAGGGTTATTTTTCGTGAAATAAAAGGAGTCCAAGTGTTAATAAGTATGAAAAGTAATGTAAGAGAGAGAAAGTAATGTAGATAATAGTTAATGGATAGTTATTGTGAATATGATAAATAGGTTTCAAATACCCATGAAAAATTTTAAATTTTGAGATCATATATTTTTAAATGAGACATACTCCCTCCGTCTCACGTGAATAGACACCAAAAATCTTGGCACAATAACTAAGGAAAATGAATATAATAATGAAAATGTGTGATAGGAAATGAAGAGAGAGAATGAGTGGAGTTGGTTGAATAAATTGTGTGGTAGGAAATGAAGAGAGAGAATGAGTGGGTGGGGTAGGATGAATATAAAATAATAAATTCTTTTCTATTTTGGGCAGTGTCTATTCACGTGGGACGTCCCAAAAAGAAAATAAGTATCTATTCACGTGGGATGAAGGGAGTATAAAATAAAAAATTGTGTATTTTCGAATGGAATGACGAGAGGGAGTACTGTTGAATTGCAGTCCTTCCAATTGCAGTCCTTCCACAACGAATCCTAATTATTTATACAGAACATAAAAAATCCCCTTCAAAAATACTATGTGAAATTCCAAAATTCCAGTTCCAACAATGGCTCGATCTCTCCTCTTCCTCTCTCTCCTCCTAATTATCCTCTCCACGGCTTACGCCCACGGCGGCGCCGACCACGACACCGACTCCGACGCCGTTAGCGAGGAGAAACCCAACCTGAGATCGGGGCCATTGATTCTGGTTAAAATATGGTGCTTAATAATAGTGTTTGTGGGGACATTTATCGGAGGGATATCGCCTTACTTTATGAAATGGAACGAGGGGTTTTTGGTGCTGGGAACGCAATTTGCCGGCGGGGTGTTTCTGGCTACGGCGTTGATGCATTTTCTGAGTGACGCTAACGAGACGTTTGGGGAATTGACGACTGTGGAGTATCCGTTTGCGTTCATGTTGGCGAGTGCCGGATATTTGTTGACAATGCTTGCCGATTCCGTTATTTCTTATGTGTACGGCAAGAAGAGGAATGCCTCTGATATTGAACAGCAAGGTTGGTTTAACTAACTAACTTTCTTTTAATTTATTTTTTACAATTTTTATAAAATTGAACATAATATAATCTTGAATTTGAAACTGCTACAACAAGAGGCTTTTAATGAATAACAATCAGCTTCATGAATAATTTTGTAACGACCCGAGTCTGAAGTCTGACCAAATAGGTAAGCATCACACGCTGACCCACTAAGAACCTCCTCAATTGGGTCAATCACAGCACATCACTGGCTTTCAAAAGTTCAATGGATGATTTGATATCACTGGCTTTCAAAAGTTCAATGAATGATTTGATGCTTAGTAGTAGTGCATGATTTGATGCTTAGTAGTACTGTATTTTGTAATCTAAACAGGGGCCGTTGCGAATGGAAAAGGGAGCAACAATGGCAGACTCCCTCAGTCTCAGGTTAGAGGAAGAAAACCTTAAGAAATTTCAAGAAAAATTTACTTTGCACCAACTATTTCAGTCTTTCAGAAATTTCAAGAAAAATTTAATTATAATTATTTTATTTGGTGGTTTAGCAGGATTTGAATGGAAGTGATCATCACCGACCTCCGGTAGCAACAGCAGCCTCTCTAGGTGACAGCATACTACTAATAGTTGCGCTATGTTTCCACTCCGTCTTCGAAGGCATAGCAATAGGAGTTGCAGAGACCAAATCCGACGCTTGGAAAGCTCTTTGGACAGTTTCATTACACAAGATATTTGCAGCCATTGCAATGGGAATAGCTCTTCTCAGAATGATTCCAGACCGCCCCCTCTTATCTTGTGCAGCATATGCATTCGCTTTTGCTATTTCCAGTCCCATTGGAGTGGCAATAGGGATCATAATCGATGCCACGACTCAGGGGGCAGTTGCAGATTGGATTTTTGCCATTTCTATGGGTCTGGCTTGTGGGGTTTTTATTTACGTGTCGATAAATCATCTCTTGTCTAAGGGATATGTGCCACTAAAAGCGGTCTCTGTTGACGCTCCACATTACAAGTTCTTGGCTGTCACGTTTGGTGTCGGGGTTATTGCTATCGTTATGATCTGGGACACTTGAGCTGGGCAGGAACACACGTCAATGACACGACACGGACGTACGCCTTCTATTTTCTTCTTGATATGATTTTGATAAAATGTAGTCAGTAGCACTATTTCTTTCTTAATATTAGCTTGATAATATTAAGAAAGTAAACTGTGACACTTATATGATACGAATCAGTAAAGTCAATATGGTAAAACGGATTGTTTGACAAGTAAAGTTGACACTTATTACGAGACGATTAGTAAAATGGATTGTTTGACAAGTAAAGTTGACACTTGGTTAGTATGAGACAATTAGTATTGGGCAAATCGGTTACCTACGTTTGTATCAGCTTTGCAATTTGGTTTTCAACAATGAAAAAGTTGCAAGTCGATTTCTAACATTGACATTTTGTTGCAAATTGATATAAAAACTAACAAACTGTTAATTTTTTGACGAAATTAAAGTCATGTGCATGTAAATAACTTTTTAAATGGCATGCTAATCATTTCGCAGAGGAAAAGGAATAAATTACTTTTTAACATCAAAATGATGTAGCTTTATAACACTTGGTTAATGAAAAAATAAACAATTCAAAAATATAAATTAATTAAAAACACACATAAAGTAACGAGTGGTGGTGAGTGTCATGCTAATAGTGGTAGCGGTCAGTGGTGTTGGAGTTGAAATGAATATGAAATAACCATTATGACTCTTAAAAATTCAAGTGCACGGCGTATGACTTGAATTTTGTCAAAAAAAAAAAAAACTAACATTTCGTTAATTTTTACACCAATTAGCAACAAAATGTCAATGTTAGAAATCAGATTGCAACTTTTACAATACTGAGAACCAAATTGCAACAGTGACACAAGCTTAAGCATAGATAACCAAATTGGAAAATTTATTGAAACCTTGAACAAGCCATTGGGAACCTCCAGCTTGAATATCAAATGCCCTTAACATAATAATCGAGCACCAATTGATCTGCGGTGGGGTGGGGGGGAGAGGGCATTGTCCCTCAGTTCTTACCAACTGGCAGCCCTCGTCCTACAATGATAGGCCCTGACAAATCTCCAACCAAACAGCCTGCAAAATTTCAACACCCATTTTTTCAAATTACTCAAATTATCCTCAAGGTCAAAACATGGATTCTCGGGTGAAGTGTTTACCAATGGATTGACCGGATGCGGGGCGAAAGATTGTTGCACCTATCCCTGCTCCAATAGAGGCAAAAACTAGTGATGAACCACACCTGACAGTAGTGCCGTAAACCCTCTTCATGAGAAGTTGAAGCCTGACAACTTTATCAGTGTCGTCATCAGATTCTTCCTCAGATTTGAAAATGTCAGATAAGAAACGGTAAATCTCGATGCCAACTTGGACAAGCCAGGATGCCGCAACTCCTAGAAAGTGCCCTGCTTTGCATCAAAATATGTGGAACTGAAATGTGAGGCTTGATGCTTAAACAATCAACCACATTCAAAATACTTCCTCCGTCCCACAAATATGTTACCATTTGCCTATTTTTGTTTGTCCCAAAAAGATAGTCTCATTTCCAAAATTAGGTAAAAATCATTGAACTTCCAAATTGCCGACCAAGGAATAAGAGGGAGTAATGAAGTAAAAATTAAACATCATTAAGATTAATGATGGAAATGAAAATGAAAATAAGATGTTAAAATATTTGAATAGTCAAATGGGACTATCACTTAAGGACGGAGGGGGCATTTAATTGCAAAAGCTGCAAGAAGATTAAAAAAAAAGAAAGAATAATGACCTCTAAAGGTTGTTCTGGTGACACTGAAGAAGTAGACTGAAATTGGCATTCCTCTATCAGCCTTGCGCACAGCTGACTTTGGAACATCTGGCATTGAATGAATAGAAATCAGTTGCATGACTAACAACAAAACTAAACCAAACATGGCAGGTGTAGCAAGGGAGAGTGTACCTTTGAGAAGTTTCCACGCCATCCGCTGTGAAAAATGATGGATGGCAACTCGTTCTAGAACCCGTCTAGTAGTTACGACGGTAGTCTGAGATGCAAGGTAAAACAGAATTCAGTCAATAATAACTTTGGATTCTTATGGAAAACAGATAAACGGAGTTTTAAGAAATTTTCAACCACACTATCCTTTGAGGGGTAATATTACAAGAAGCGAGCAGCTTGGCAATCGGTTTCTCCCATTTTAGTAGGAGCCAGGAAAATTTCAAAAGGGGGCAAAAACATCTTTCAGTAATTCAAAGGGGGTAAAAAATATTAGTGCAGGTTTTCTTTACACAAACGGGGAAAGATCAATAAATTGCAATAAACCCCAACATTCTTGAAATTTTGCACTAGCTAACTTTTTTTATCAAATGGGGGCAATTGCCCCCCATTAGCTTCTTACTAGCTCCGCCAGTGTCCCATTCGGTGGGTGCCCAAAAAAAGTTAAAAGAGAAACCTTCGAATGGGTAGAGGTCTTTGTACATAATTTAAGATAGTTGATCCATAGCACCTTTTTCCTTTGAAAAACATAAATATCCAAATTTCTGTGAATAGTTTTGTAATATTTGTACGAGACATTATTCAAATCTCTCATTAAGTACAATCACTCTCTAGAGAACCTACAAAGTGCACTGAGGAGTTTGCTATAGCCTTGTCACCCGACATGTGTCTTTGAGTTAATTTATAAATTACACTCCCCCCGGGGGGGGGGGGAGAGTCCACCGAGAAGTTCGATACACTTATGGAGTACTATTGCTATCTATAGAAGCTACCACATGAGATGGCCTTCCAAGGGGTATGCTGGGGTGGTAACTTCACACAATTTCTTAGCTCTAGGTATATCCTTAAGCCTGCTTTACCATGACTTTTCCTAGAAGGCTATACGTCCCTAGGTTTACTAAAGTCCGTATGTGGTGTTAGCAAGGGAACTCATTCCTTGTGGATGGGTGGTTTTGCAGGTGCCAGGCAGTGGGATGACATATCTCGGTTGGCCGAAGTGCAAACATCATTTCACAAATAAAAGTGTTATACACTAGAACTAAAATATCCAATAGAAAAGAAAATCGCATACAACGAATCAACCTAGGGCAACAAACACTGCATTAATAAATTAAACTAGCAAAAGTTATTATATATGAAAATCAATCATGTTTTATCATCAGCTAGACTTACACTTAAACTAGCAATGGTTAGAAAAGACTTAATCTAAGACCATCAGATGTTAGCAAAACTTATGTTTCCTATGGTTTCTCAATGGCTTGAAACTTATGCTGGGGATCTATGAAAGAGGAGAACCACCGTTTTCTGAGATTGAAACAAGGAAAAGTATCTCTTTTTGATTAGGTTGTTGTGCCTCTAAGAGCATAGGAGCTTCTTCTTCCTTCTTTTTTTTTTTTTTGTGTGTGTGTGTGCGCGTATGGGGGGGGGGTGGGGAGAACTAGAGAGCAGATATGGTCATGTCAGTCATGAAGTATAAAAACCTTATATCCCAGTAAAGATTTGTACTAGTAGTAGAAACTACGATAGGTAATTGATGCTGCTCACATTGCAATAATCAATTCTTAAATTTCATGTACTTGTTTATATGAACTCAAACAGTGGAACAAAGACTTACAGAACCTAGTTCTACAGCAAGTTTCTCAGGGACCACAATTATCCAGAAGAGCAATGGTTTTTTTGCTCATGAAACCATGTGACATGATCTGAGACAAGATTTAAGAAATATTATTTCCGTTATTGTAATATGATAGTTTTCATTTCTATCTTTAATAGAATAGATTTTCCATATAAAGAAATAAGTTTAGGCCTTGAATTGACGTATTAAAATCCAAAAGGACTATTATAAAGGACACTGGCGTAGCTACTTGGAGGGGAAGAGGGTCACATGACCCCCTTAATTTTGAAAAAATGACATTTAATTACCTATAAAATTTTAAATTGTACATTAAATATACCATTTTTGTCACTTTTGACCCCCTTTATTTGTATAAATTTGTACTTTGATATTATTTTGACCCCCATTGTGCCAAGTTTCTATTTGAAAAGTATAATTTTCATTCCAAAAGCAATTTTGACCCCCTTTGAATATTTTTCTGGTTCCCCACTGATAAAGGACAACACTAATTTTAAGAAGCTTTGCCACGAAGATTCTCAAAAGTTTTCCAGACAATTTTGCTTACAGACAGTATTTATAATACCTGCAAAATTTAATCTAACATGTTTAATAAAAGTTATTTTGTTCTCTGTCTGCGCCTTTTCTGTGAAAGAACCCCAACACTTCTACTGTAAGGGAGCTTTCATGATAAACTCTCGTGTAAAAAAACTAAAAAAGTATCTGCTGTATTCAGGGAGAGCTCCATTTCAAAAGGCTACCGGCTAAAACATGAACAAAATTTGCATCCATAATAGCCTAAAAGCGTAAGTGCGCGAATACGTAGCCATTATGCAACTTGAAACAAGACTACTAGGTAAGACAACTAACATGTTCCCGTGCAATTAAAACTAAAGAGTTTACTCAAAACTCCGAGACTATAAACACATGGTTTGACTTTCTATATTTGATTCATTGCCAAGAGAATTAAATAAGCGATGACTTCTAAATTTACTTCCGAAACTAGAAGCTGTGTTGGGCTGCCAGTTACAAAGTACTTCCGCTGTCCCACTTCACTTGATACCAAAAATTTGAGCACAATAATTAAGGAAAAAGTAGGGGAGAGAATTAGTGAAAGGAGGTGTTGTGAGTATGAAAAGTAAAGTATCAGAGAGAATGAGTGGGACGGATAGTAAGTTGATTGGTATAGTGATTAATAAAAGTAAGTAGGAGAGAGAATGAGGGGGAGGAATAGTGTAAAAACTTTGTCATTTTGGGAAGTATGAAGTGAAATGGGACAGCCCCAAAAGGAAATTGGTTTCAATTGAAATGAGGCGGAGGGAGTAATAGTTTGTGACAAGTAATGGGAGAGCAAAATAAGCATTAAATTTATAGAACTTACCTCACGAATTATTTGCTTTACTGATTTCTTGAAGGGAATAACCAAATCGACATGTTGGTCATCGGATATCTCCTGAAGGAAGTCATCATCATCCTCGCCTACGCGTGGCCCCAAAATAGGCAAATAAAACAATAGGAAGGACCTCAATGATGTCGATGCAAAAGCTTTCCATTGAAATGCCGAGAATAAAGGCTTTAGCTGAATGTTGTACACTTTTTTATTGTATCCTAGTGTATTATACTGTAAGATGTTCTCAGATGCAGATCGGATACTTGAGAGGTAATCCTCCGTTAATGGTGGGTCAGCATCACAATGTGCAACTGATCTCGTACCAAATCTGTATCATAGACATAATTTGATTAAGACCTTCCTAACAAACAAATATATTCAATGAAAAAAATATATCATTCAAAGAATGAAGGTTAAATTGAACAATGCGAACTAAATAGCACATTACAATCATGAAAAATAGAGAGAACAACTAAACCAAATAATAACAAGCTACAACCGGTACTTGGCACTACATAAATCAAATGTCTAGTTAAAGTAATCCATAATTAATTAATCTTGTCCCATAACAAAGTTCCCATTTTGCCCTTTTAGGTGTCCCATTAAAGTCATGTTTCCCAAATAAACATAATTGTATTGCTTTATTGATGTGACCCACTTGCCATACAACATACCCCACCTTCTCTCTTTTACCTCACTTTTCATACTCATAACACCTACTCGACTACCGATATTATAACACTTCTCCATGATTCCCGTTCCCAAAAAGAAATGAGAACTCTGTTATGGGACGGAGGGAGTATATATTCTCAAAGGTGAAAACAACCTTACAGATGGAGTCATGATGAGATCAAGTTGCCTCAAACATTTTTCGTAAACTAACTGGCAGTGGCGAAGCTATGATTCCACAATGTTTCAAAATTATGATACAGTGGTATTTTTCCTTAAACTAAAGAGGGTCAAAATCGACAAAACTAATGCTTTTAACAGATAAAATGTTAATTTTCCTAAACTTGAAGGTGGTAAAATGGCATACCTCTAAAATCAAAGGGGTCAGATGACCCCATCAGCACTATGTGGCTTCGCCAATGCTAATTGACGTATGGAAATCCAAAGAGATCTCATCTTTTCATACTAGGAGCGAGTATATTATAGCTTTGAAACGCCATACAAATTTATCCGAACAAAGAAGTGGGGGTTGTATTTATCAAAAACACCTAATCTGAAGCATATAACTTTGGAATGAAAGTAAACTTACTATGTTCATGGGACGCCCTTAGTAACAAAAGGAGTATTCATCATAAACGCCTAATTTTGAAGCATAACTTTGAAATTTCATTAAACTGTCAGCTCCATTCCAAATTGGAACAAATGGATCATCTATCTTAAGTCTGAAAGTCTGAAACATAACTATTAATTGCCATAAATTTTTGTCAGCTCCATCTACAAGACTCCAAAACTGGATTAACCGGAGTATATGTCAAAATCGGAAGCATAACTTTGAAATGTAATAAACGTTGTCACCTCAGTGGGACTACCAAATGGAGACAGTTTAAGAATTAATCATAAATCAGCATTGATCTTTATAAGAAAATACAAATGATAAGTCAAGAGTGAAAACGAAGGTGGTACCCAAAGAGAGCCCTAGAGGCGAAAGGGGTGCTGCCGGCGACATAGGCGGCGGCAGTTGAGGCGGCGAGGGTTGCTGAGAAAATACCGGTAGAGTGAAGGGAATTACCATTGATTCCAGGACTTTTCCTTATAAGATCCAACACAAGAGCGATTCCCGCCATTAAACTCCCTTACAGCCAAGCTTCTGTCTCTCTCTCTCTCTCTCTCTCTCTCTCTCTCTGTTCTATTCTACTCAAATTTCAATCAATCAATAAAGTAACGAGAAAAGTACCTCGTCCTTAAAAGCACTTTAAGTCATACATTTTCGTGCTTAACAATTTATTTTTACTTTCCCAATCTATCGTATTGTTTTAAGGATGATGTAGTCTTTGAAATAATTGACGTTAATTTTTTCGTTAACTTCGTCTAAAATGGCGCCTACATGGCGATGGGTAAACATAGGGGGTCATCTGTAAAATATGAAACTTCTATTCCTAAATAGTAAATGTAATAATTACTTTACCAATTAATACAAATCATAATAACTAAATAATTAATTTGTTTTTTAAAGAAAAATAATTAACTTGGTAAAAAAATATTATTATTTTGATAAATAAAATAAAATATATAAACATTGTCGTACAAAAATAGTAAATATTTATTCCTTCTTTTGAAAGAATGTGTAAATTTTGAGTAAATTACTTAAATTAATTATAAATACTTTTTCTCACCAACCATATAAATATATACTCCACGAGTGCCACCATATCACGCCGCCGCCAACACCACCTTAAAACAACCGCAATTTTTTTTACAACACTCTCACTAATCAAATTATTTATTTGTCAAAATTTTGATGAATAGATAATAAGTTTAATATTTTAATTTTATTTTGTAATTTATTTATCACTTACTAATTTATTTTATTGTATACTATCATCTTATTTTATAATTTATTTATCTCTCACTAATTTATTGTATACTATCATCTTAAATATTATAGAGTTAATAAAAAAATTATAATATTTTTTAATTCATTTCTTTATCCCTAAATTTTAATTCATTTAAAAATAATCTAATGTCCTTTCCTTCAAAACATTTAGAAAACCACCATTACTATCGCCGCACAACCACCACCACAACCACCACCACATCAACACAACCACCACCACAGCCACCACCACATCAACATCGCCACCACCATATTAACATCACAGCAAATCAAGATCCATCTAGAAACTATTGGGCCACATCCGTCGTCGTCAGCCGGAATCGCAGCAACCCAAACGTCCTAGCCATCTTCAACTACCACCCAAACCACCCAAGAAGATCCCCTCTGACAATCCCTCCAACCGGACCTCAATGGAACGACACCGTATCAAGGGTCGCACAAAAGCGTCAAAATCAAATCCCACCCCCAATTCATCCACCCTCCGCCACAAAACACCATCGACGGCCACATACGGTGGTCGGTGAACAACGTCTCGTTCACATACCCACACACCGCCGGAAACCTACAATAATCACACAAATTACAACGTATATGATCCTCCGCCGAATCCAAATGCAACAATTACAAACTCAGTTTACCGATTGGGGTTCAATACTCCGGTCGATTTGATTCTTCAATTTTTGGGGGTTAAAGTGGGTGGCGGTGGGATCATGGGGAAGGAGGGTGATGAAGATGAATATAGTGATAAGTTTAGTTTTAGTTTTATTTATTTAATGTTATTTTCGGATTTAATATTAGGTTGTTAGTATTTTTGGTATTAGAAGTATATTAGGACTTTATTTTAAGGTTTTATTGACTGATCAGGTTACTATATAGACTTGGGTTAATTTTGGAAGTTTTTGACTTGTTTTTCAAGTCATAGGGTCACTATATAATTAGGGTTATATGTAATTCCGAAAATCAGTTCTTGATTAATAAAAATTGAGTATTTACTTCAGTTTTCTCGAGCGAAAATTGACGGTTGATAGCTGAATTTCTCGAGCGAAATTCTGTGATTAATCTTTATCAAGTCTTCCGCTACGTCGTGAAGATGAATATAGTGATAAGTTTAGTTTTAGTTTTATTTATTTAATGTTATTTTCGGATTTAATATTAGGTTGTTAGTATTTTTGGTATTAGAAGTATATTAGGACTTTATTTTAAGGTTTTATTGATTGATTAGGTTACTATATAGACTAGGGTTAATTTTGGAAGTTTTTGACTTGTTTTTCAAGTCCTAGGGTCACTATATAATTATATAATTAGGGTTATATGTAATTCTGAAAATCAGTTGTTGATTAATAAAAATTGAGTATTTACTTTAGTTTTCTCGGGCGAAAATTGACGGTTGATAGCTGAATTTCTCGAGCGAAATTTTGTGATTAATCTTTATCAAATCTTCCGCTACGTCAGTTGGTATCAGAGCCCTTTCGTTCGATTCGGGAAGAATGGTTCGGGGGCAGAAGAGACAAACTGTGGAAGCGATCTACGAGCGAGATGAGGCGGTTCTGGAGGAACGCATCAGATCCATCGTAGATCAAACGTATGGAGTTGTTGATGGAACAGTTAACGGCCTGGATGACCGACTTGTTCAATCAACAGACTCGGAGGAATCAACCTAGACCTGGTGGCAGCGACGGACAGCGAGACTGGGAGGTGGATTCTGCTGGTGGTGATGTTTCGTGGCCTTTTGTCGAATCGGCGACTACCGAACTTTCAATCGATTGGTCAAAACCACCAAAATATGATAAGTGTGATTGTGAAAATTGTCAGTTTGATAGCATCCTACCTTTTTCCGATACACCTTTTCCGATTGAGTGGTTTCAGCCTTCGATTTACGATGATGAGATTATTAGTCATCGATTCCTTGATCCATTTGATATCCCTCATTCAAAGACATTTTCTTCAAGTTACATAAAAAATTTGTTACTTCATGAGTTTATTAGATTACAATGGACGGATTGGATGGAAGTTGTTACTCAAGTAAGCAAGTTTAAAGTCCGACAAGGTTATAAAGGAAGATTTCAAGCGTTCAAGTATTATTT
>JAFEMH010003145.1:127500-286477 GCA_022495995.1 Adenophora triphylla var. japonica
AAAATGCGCACTGTATGCTTGCGTATTTCAAATATGCACACTAAAGGGGTGTATGTACCTAGCTACTAAATTTCTTTAGACAGTTTCTGATGACGCCATGACCCGGGGTGGCAAAGGTTGCGAAACATGCGTCGGCACCTCGGGCAAGAATCTGCAAAACAGCGCCGTTAGGGGTGCGGGGGGTTGCCCCGCTATAACCCTCGGGCGTAAGGATCAGTTGAAGTTTATTTGAGTAAACTGTATATGAAAGCTCTCTAGAGAGAGAGTGTTTTGTGTAAATGAGAGCTTACATTGGCCTTTGAGGAGTTATAGTATATATAGGGTGAGAGAGTGCACATGTGTCACTTTATGGGGGCCCACCATATATATTTGGTATATGTGTATATGGGATATATTTGACTGTATGGGACGATATAAATGTATTTGTATAAATATATACTCCCTCCGTCCCACGTGAATGCAAACTTATTTCCATTTTGGTCCGTCCCACGTGAATGCAAACTGCCCAAAATGGAAACAAATTTATTATTTTATATTCACCCTACCCCACCCACTCATTCTCTCTCTTCAATTTCCACCATACAATTTATTCAACCAACCTATTATTAACTCCACTCATTCTCTCTCTTCATTTCCTACCACACATTTTCATTATCTTAATAATACTCCTTAATTATTGTGCCCGAAAAAATGGTTTGCAATGACGTGGGACGGAGGGAGTATATAAAAGTCGGGTTCATCAGTTTCCTTAATTTCTTTGAAGAACCAAAAAAGAACACTCAGTTTGGGGCTTGTAAAGTCTTTTTTGTTCTTATACGTAGCTTTATTCATATTTCATCACTATTATATTGCAATTTTTTATTTTAATCTTTCATTCTATTCCCAACACTTCAGGAATGTGAGGAGCTAATGACAATGGGAATTACTGGTACTGGGGAAGGGTTTGATCTTCCAGGAAAACGTTTGGGGGGTTTCTCCCGTCAACCTCCTCTTACATCCCTTCGCAAGACTGCACTTGCTGCTGCAGAAAATAGAGTACGTCTTGGATCTCTTCTACCGTCTGGGCCTAAACGCCTTGGTGGTGATAGCTCTATTATGGGTGCCCTAAGCCCTGTACAAGCAGCTGCAATGGCTGCAGAAAGAAGATTACTGGATGACATATGGTGTGGGTTAGAGGAGGTAGAAGAAGAAGCAGAAAGTAACACTAATATCTTGCAAAAGCACAGTAGAAACTCAGGATCTTGTGGTTTTCTTGATGCAGATTCAGATGCAAAATCTTTGAAAAGAATTCGCACATCAACTGAAAATTTGCCATCTCAGTCTTGCAACAGTCATACTGAATCAATTTTCGTCGACCTAACAACTGAAAGAAAAAGTCCTCAAAGAGATTCAAACGTATTGCCTCGCTCACTGAATGGTTCAGCCAAATCTGCTTCTGTAGATTTATCAGTTGGTGCTTCAAGTTCTGGATGTGCTCAGAATACATTTAACACAGAGGAGTCCTCAAATTCAATGTGGGAGTGCTCAGTCTGCACCTTGTTGAACCCAGTAAGTGGTAGACTTTTATCAAGTAGTTTGCTTTTCTTCATGTATATTCTGTTTTATCCCCTATAACTATAATTTATTCCATCACAATCTCCTCACATAGTAAGTTGTGTGTGGTGTTTTGTTTTTGTTTGACATATTACCATGATACTTGTCTTCATTTATTCAGCTGATCTTTAGAAATTGTTTCCTGTATAGTCTTATCGTTAAGTCCATAACATAATCTACCTCATAGGGAGATCTATGTAGAAGAGGGGGTATAGTCTTATCATTAAGTCCATAACATAATCTACCTCATAGGGAGATGAGAGATCTATGTAGAGGAGGGGGTGTCAACTGACCCCCTGACTTTTGATAAATTTCTATTAAGACCCTTAAGATTGTTGAAAATTTTTAAAAATGATCCCCCCTCCCTCCCACCCCACCAAAAAAAAACTTACTCATCTCCCCCACCCCCCAAAAAAATAAAAAAAATCCTAGATGCTCAAATTCTACCTTGTTATAGAAATGCACTGTATTAAGATGCCATGCATATTATGTGCAGCCGCTTTCTTTTTCTCCTTATTTCGTTCTTTTTTGATATGTGCAGCCATTAGCTCCAATGTGTGAGGTATGCAGTACCCAAAAGCCGAAAGATGTAAAAGAGAAGCATAAAATATGGTCATGTAAATTCTGTACGCTGGAAAACAATGTCAAGTTGGAGAAATGCATAGCATGTGGGCAATGGAGATATTCACATGGAGCACCAGTCGCTGCCCCTGCTCCAAATCTGGGTACATGAGGTAAACATAAACTCAGCTGTAAACTCTTTTATCCGGTTCAGAAGTTGATTGATGGACCGGAGTGATGGTTTTGCGGGTTCTTTCATATAAAAACCGAGTTTATCACTTGAGTCAACTGATTGGTGTGATAGAGACTTTATCAATTTAATCTGATTTGTTTCAAACAAGCCAATTACTCCTTCCATCCCATAATTTAATAAATGTTTTAAACTACATTCAAGTGCAAGCCAAATACTCCTTCCGTCCTATTATAATTTAATAAATATTATACTTTGTCAGTAACTTTTCCTTGAAGTGCATTAAGCAATTCAACAAGCCTATTTTCCCTGCAAAACATGGATAATTCTAGAATATTGGTTTTGCTTCAAATCAACTGATCAAGGAAATGATTAAATGTCTTTAAATTAACTTAATTATCATATTCTCTCCCCTATTAATTAAGGACTTTTCTATTGTGTGCCCATGTCACATGATAAGAATTAAAGATTCTCTTGTAATGTGTGTCAAATTAATAGAATTATTAATTTGACACACATTACAAGAGAATCTTTTAATAAATTTTTTAAAGATTCTCTTGTAATGTGTGTCAAATTAATAGAAGTAATAATTTGACACACATTACAAGAGAATCTCACACAATAGAAAAGTCCATTAATTAAATGCAAATAAAGTATTACTTTTTTCTCTTAGTCACTATATCTAAACCCCTTCTTCACAAATTCAAAAATACCATTGATTTGCAAACTCTTAGTTTTGCAAGTAAAAAATGAAATATGATAAAACAATGGTAAAAATAAATTTAGAAACATATTTTGGGATAAAAAAGATAATTTATCTTGGGATAAAAAGATAATTTATTTTGAAATATAGGTAAGAGTAATTATTGTCTCATTTTTTGAAGACTTATGAAAACTCCATAACCAACAATTATTTTGGATACGAAATTCTTTCATTTAATAAAATGATATTTTTGACTTAATAAAAATTTTAAAATTCTATCTTGGATACAAATTGTACAATATTAGTATTTTGAGGTTCTTAAAAATAAAAAAGATATTTTATTCTTAAAATAATATAAAAATAATAAAAATTTTATAACTTTTTGGTTAAAGTTCAATCAAATAATTGTATCTCTTTTGATGTATAAATTTGAATTATTTGTAAGGACAAATAAATATGTTTGAAAAAACATGTATGTGTAACTCATTAAGTTTTTTTTTTTTTTTAAATGGTTATTGATTATGTATACCAATGATATTTAGAAATTTTTTTTTCACTTTTTTCTTAAATGTATAATGTCTTTTAAATAAAAATAGTTATTTATCCACTTTTTTTACTCAACTTTTGAGTTTATCTATATATATATACTCCCTTCGTCCCATGATAATGTAGACAGTTTGACTTTTTTTGAAATTTGACCATACAACTACGAGAAATTGATACTCCCTCCGTCCCAGGAAATCAGTTACTTTTTACCCAAAATGGCGTCCCGTTTGAAGCGTCACCTTACCTAAAATAGAAATGTTTTATTAATATTCTATTACACCCACTCACTATTCCCTCCACTCATTCTCTCTCCTAAAACACTATTACACTCACAACACTTTTTAAATTTACTATTTTCTCCACTAATTCTCTCTCTTCTTTTCAAATTACACTCACAACATTTTTTCTTCCCACTTTTTTCCTTAATTTGCGTGCCGGGCCTAAAATGGCGACACTTTTCTTGGGACGGAGGGAGTATATTATAATTAAATTTTAAAACTTTTAATTGTTAGTGTTGTTAGTAATAAATCAATAACAACTTTTAAAATTTCATTAAAATATTCTAATTTCTCGTTATTGTATGGTCAAACTTCATAAAAAGTCAAACTCTCTACATTATCATGGGACGGAGGGAGTATATAAAGGTTGATGAGCATTAAGCACTTCGATAAGCCCATTATCCCTTCAAAACATAAATGATTCTAGAATACTTGGTTTTACTTCGAATCAATTAATCAAGAAAACAATTAATTATCTTTAAATTAACCTAATTACCCAATTCTCTCTCCTATTAATTAAATGCAAATCTAGTTTTACTTCTTTCTCTTAGTCATTATACATAAACCCCTGATGCTGCAGGAATTGTGCTTATCAATCTTCCTCCACGTGGCAGGACTAATCACCTGGCTTCTTGACCTGAAATCAGAACCCACGACTAGCCGGATGTGTCTCCGGCGAAGACGCTCGGGCGTGAGAGTAAGATCACAGTTGTATAAAGCTCAAAATGTATTGAATATGGAATTCAGATAACAAAATGGCAGTTACCTTTCACCGTTTGGTAGTGATGAAGTATTTATAGACAAGAGTGGTGTATTTTTGGGGAGGCGACATGTGCTCCGAGATTGTAGCGGCAGTTACTTGATTGTGGGAACGTGTCTATAACGGCCCCTGATTTGTAGGGATGTGGTTATGAGAATTGTTCAACCAAATACGCCGGCAAGTATCAAGTCGTCACTTGTTAATTTAGGTCGAGGTCGCCATTCGAGGAATGGTCGACCTGACTGTCGTGTAGAGCATGGTTCGTACCCGAGTTATAATATGGATTCTGAGGTCGGACTAAGTTAAGTCGGGGCCTGGTGAGCCGGACCATGGGCTTAGTCGACTGATCCTTGAGATGGGCTTTGGGCCCTGTTTTGATTGGGTCAGCCTCATTGAGAATGTGATGGTCAAGGCTGCTTGTGATTGGGCTTTGCTTGCTTAGCCCATCTTGACACTTTTGGTATGTTCAGTGGCCCCCAACTTTCGAGTGGACTTTGTCGACTTGGAAGTTAAGAAGATGTTTGATAAGAATGTGCTTTACTCGCAGGTCGCTGCAAGTTTTTGAAGTAGGTCGACAATGATGACGTGGCACAATCCCAGTCGATGGCGATGAACGGTAGGAGATGAAGTAGCGCCGGTTTTAGTAATGATTGCAATTCTGACGCTTAGAACTCCTTCTCGGAAACCGTTTCCGCCATTAATATGGAAATTATTTTTTGAATTTTCTTTTTTCCTTTCTAATCTTGGAAAATATAAATTGCACATTCCTTCTCTGTTTAGAACTTTTACCGTTTTCAAGCTCTGAGAATCTCCGGCGAAAATAGCGAAGAAGCATTTGAGTTAAATTGGGCTTCCGTCTTTGGTACCAGCTTCCTACTCCGACCTTTGCAAAGGTATTTCTTTCCCATTCTTCCTTTAGAGCTTTAATTTCTGTTCTATCTTTGATTTCTGCCATGGCTAGAACCTTTAGTAGCGAGCCAGGAGCTTGGTATGAGTACTGCACTGTTAACCGTAGGGTTTACAAGAATGTGAACGGTGAGTGGAGAGAACTGTCTTTGGATGAATGTGCCTCCATTTTAACCAAGTGGGAATTAAATTTTAGTGAGATAGGTTTGCCCATTGTAGGGGACGTTGAAAACCCGGTAGTTGATGATTCAAATATCGTCACTTTCCATCTATTCCATGAACCGCTTCGACCATATTACTTTGTTCTATGTTAGGGATGTCCTCAAACCCTCCTTCCTTAGGAATAGGATAGGCTTTCCGTGGAGTCTAGGTCGCCCTTAAATAGGTCGACCGAAATTATTCATAGGCCCGACTCCCGTTTCTCCTTCTTCTTGTACGTATATGGCAACTCAAGGCGGAGCTACAACATCTACTTCCTCCGGTCCTTAATCGTTGATGCGTTTGACGATACAAACCGTGCCAGAAAGAATGAGAGGGGTTATGTTCCTCAAGGGCCATTACGTGGAAAGAAGAACCCGCCTCTAGGTATAGCATGATTTGGGATTTCGTGAGGTAAGTAAGGAAGATTATAGGGTGACCATTTATACTCGAAGGAGTTTATGAAGTTGTTCAGTCGTCATTCACTAAGGATGCCACTAGTGGTAGCCTTCTTCTATGGTCAATTTGTAGCCGGCCTCAGTCGCCTCTCGATCCCTTTATAAATGAGTTTTTAGAATGTGCCAATGCTCTTCCCTTCAAACTTCTGAGCCAATACTTGTAGGGTCCTCGTGCTTTGCTATGGTGTGCGCATTCCTAGGGTATGAACTCTTGTATGAGAGTGTTCAAAGAATTTTTCAAGATAAAGTATAAATGGAGAGGACCCGAGCATCGCACCCTCTAAACCTAAATCTCCCAAGCTCTTCACCAACCTCCCAAGTAAACATAGTGGCCGGAACTCGCATGTTGTTGTGGTAGAGAGTAGATTAGGATGGGAATTCCCATTGCCCAATGATGAAACAAGCCATAGATGAGGGGAACTATCGGGAGCCAACCCGGCATCTTAACTTGTATAGGGCTTTGTGTCGATTAGTCGAGAGAAGACCCATTAGCCGGGAGAGTCTCGCTCACCACCAAGTATAACTTCATCCAGCCGGGATGATGTACGGAGATGAAGTGGTAGAGCCCCTTATCCCCGTGTTGAGAGGACAAATATATCCCGACCGGGTTACTCATTCCCCGGGAGGTTTGGAAATTTGTGTCGGCGTTGCAAGAAGACGTAAAACTACCGCAAGGATAACGGGGAGCACGCCGGCGGTAAGATCTTGTTCTCGCAACCCTTTACTCGTCTATTGCCTGCTTGTCGGTCCGACAACATAATAGATCATTTGTATTGTGTCCCTTTCTTAGCTCGTCATTTGTTAGCTTGCGTATAAGATAATTGAGTCGTACATAGTTTGCTCGTACATAGAACTTGTGCTCGTATGTAGAACTTTCATATGTCGATCTAACACTTTGTTGTTTTGATTTTGTCAAGCTTCCGACTCCCCGAGCAAGAAGCTAACATGGTTCGAATCGTTGGCGTTTCGACAAGAAGAAAGCGAGGAAAGACCATGGAAAGGCTAATGCTCGTGCTCACAAAGTGCAGGGAAGCCGCGGTAAGGACCACCGTTTCTAAAAGACAATATTGGGATGGTGCCAATGGAAGGGGTAGATGAAGAAGATCTCTTGTTGAGCAGCAGTCATACCATGAACGCGACTGAGGAGGGTAATGAATCCAACAAATCTGGCAGGCCCGATGTGAGCTCCGACCCAACTACCGATGTCAATGCAGGGACCTCCGATGCCGTCAGAGCAGAACTAGCCCTCGATGTCGTAAACATTGATGACGACGTCATGGAGACGGAAGTTGATGATCGCCTCCGAGGACTAAGAGGTTGCGATCCGACAAGTGGGAATGCCGTTTCATCGAGCCAACCGCTCCACCTCCTCCAAACCTTCTTCTTATCCCAACCAAGAATCCATTCAAGAAATGATGCAGAGGCCGAGTGATGTTCCCTCTCTTGAAGGAGTTAATTGCTCGAGTCGCAGCCTACCCGCATATGAACTTGGGCCAGGTGATTGTGAGAAGAGCCGCGGATGTGGGTCTCGCTAGCTCACTGGGCCGATAAGGGCATAACACCCGAAGAATTCTCGCCTGGTCCTGGGCCGGCTCATTGCGAGGTAACTTCTCACTTTCTTTTATTTTAGTCGCTTGCTCCTTTACTCGATCCACTTGAATCTCGAGCTAACACTTCTTTGTTTCCTTTGGAATGCGTAATCTTACCATGATTGAGCAAGCGAAAAGCTCTTGGAGAGCTTCCATTGAGAGGGAGAGACAAGCCCTTCGAGATTATTCCAAAAAAGCTAAAGAGCTCATGGATTTGAAGGAGAAGTACAACGATCCGGATAACTCATATGAAGCTAATGAGATGGTGAAGACAAAAGCCCCGTCCGACCTCGAAGCCGCAGTAATCCAAGCTCAAGGAAGTGGAGACGGAGAAGGATGCCGAGAAGAAGGAACCGGAGAAGGCCAAGACCGAGCCGCCACGATTAACAAGCTTCAAGGAAAAGGATGATTTCTTACTGGGCCGCATGAAGAGCATCGACTTGAGCGAGAGAAAGGTAAGAAGGATCTCCTGCATCGCCGTTGAGAAAGCCGCTATGACGCCGCCGAAGCCGCAGCTGAAAAGTTCAAGGAGGGGGATGAATACTACAATGCTATTGTGGCCAAGGCACAAGACTTTCTTGAGGTAGGCAAGCAGGCACATGGCCCGTCGAGCACTGGTGGATCCCTCACATAGCTACCATCGAGCAATTAGCTCGTTGGTTTTCTCGAGTCCCAAGACGACATGGCAAAGCCTCGCCAAGGTCATTCGCTTGTTCCCTATCTCGAGAACGACTTGGCCTTTATTGCCCAAGAAGATGAAGAAGATAATTGTGAGAAGTGGGAAGCTCCCCTTATTGCTGATAGAAATTTTGACGTTGTTCTGCAAGAGCCGGATGACGCCGAAGCTATGGATACAAACAGATGAACAAGTTTATTCGTAGCCTGTAAACCCATTGACCCCCAGCAACAAGGAGATGGGGAGGGTCGAGCTGCTACTGACGACCAAACTAATGTCGGCCAGGACTCTTAAATTGCTTAGTTGAATTTGTAATGAACAAGTCCCAACTAACATTTTTGCTCTTTTGATTCCTTGAATATTTGAATGCCTTGGCCCTATTTTTTGGGAGGCAAGATACTTTTGTAAATTTATTTTGTCTAAGTCTTAGCCCGCTTTGGGAGACTTATCTCTATCATAGCCGACCTTATTTATTGCATGTCAGAGTGCTTTTTAAAATAAACATCGAGCTAGAGATAGATAGGATGAATGAGTAAACTCGAGCCTAGAGGTGACTTGATCTTTATTTATTTAGTCGACCTCAGACTTGCTTAACTTTTTTGTGAATGAGATTGCCTATGAGTCGAACTCTCTCACACACTATCGAAGTTTCCACTCAGGGTCTAGCTAATTAGAACAAACCGACTAAGAGTCGAGTTAGTTAGAACGAAGTCCACTCAAGAGTCGGACTTGTTAATTGGAACAAAGCCGATTAAGAATCGAGCTAATTAGAACAAACCGACTAAGAGTCGAGTTTGTTAGAACGAAGTCGACTAAGAGTCTGACTTGTTAATTGAACAAAGCCGATTAAGAATCGAGCTAATTAGAACAAACCGACTAAGAGTCGAGTTTGTTAGAACGAAGTCGACTAAGAGTCGGACTCGTTAACTGGACAAAGCCGATTAAGAATCGAAGCTAATTAGAACAAACCGACTAAGAGTCGAGTTTGTTAGAACGAAGTCGACTCAAGAGTCGACTTGTTAAACGGGCAAAGCCGATTAAGAATCGAGCAATTAGGAACAAACCGACTAAGAGTCGAGTTTGTTGGAACGAAGTCGACTCAAGAGTCGGACTTGTTAAATGAACCAAGCCGATTAAGAATCGAGCTTGCTAGATTGGTGTAACACTATGTTTGATCGAATAAACTGCACTTTTATCAAGTAGGAACATGTTTACATCGACTTGAAACTAGAACTAACACAAAGCTTGAACTTTGAAACCGAAAGCTAGAAGTAGTATTTCGATGAGGTGAGTAGCATGCCAAGGATGTTTCAACTCGTCACCTCCAGATGAGCTATCATGTAGGTGCCTTCCTTGACGACTCGAGTAACCACATAGGACCTTCCCAGCTAGGAGATAGCTTGTTCTCCCGGGTCCTTCTACCCGTTGCTCAATCTTTCTCAACACATAATCTCCAACTTGGAACGACCCGGCCTTGACCTTCTTTGTCGTGGTAGCTCTTAGTTCGTCGCTTGTAGTTGACCATTCTGAGGTAGGTCAAGCCGCTTCGTCGACTAGATCCAGTCGATCAATCTATTGGTATCATTTTGCTCTTGATTGATGAAAGTCACTCTAGCAATGGGAATCTGAGCTCGCAAAGTGCCACGGCCTCTCGACCCATATGTGAGAGCAAAAGGGGTTTCCGTAGCCCCCGAGTGGTCAGACGGATCGCCCAAAGAGCAAGGGGGAGTTCGTCCAACCAATTGTTACGTCGACCTACGAGTCCCGTCTTGAGCGAAGATAGAACAAGTTTATTTGCCGCCTCGCCTTGGCCGTTTCCTCGAGGATAGGCGACGTAAGATTTCCAATGTTTGATTCCAACTCGCTTCATCTCTCGCTTCGAAGGTCCGGGAGAATCAGAAACCATCATTTCTGACACTATAGCTCGAGGAAAACCAAACCGACACCAAATGAAGTCATGAATAAAGTTGATAGCATTTTTCTCTCATGATGCGAGCTAATGGTTTCGCCTCAACCCATTTAGTGAAGTAATCTATGGCGACGATCACATACTTGCAGCTTCCTCAAGTGAGGGAAGGGTCCAATCAGTCGACGCCCCACATGTCAAATGGCCAAGCTGCGATCACAGGTGAGTCTGCCGTCAGAGGCATACTGGGAAGGTTGGCAAACCTTTGGCATTGATCACATTGCCGAACAAAGTTGTGAGTGCCGCTCTCATGTGTGGCCGCAGTACCCCAAAGTGATTAACTTGTCGCCAGCAGTCCTGCCCCCGGTGTCCACCACAAATTCCACTATGTACTTCGTGTATCAATAGGGCGACCTCTTGAGGGTGGATGCACTTTAGTAATGGTCGAGTATAAGATCTTCCGAATGTGTCGCTCCTTGAATGACATACCTGAGCTTTCTTTTGATAGCTCGAGCCTTTTCTCGTCATCCGGCAGCCTCTCCACTTTCTATGTATGCCTTCATTTCCTCGATCCAACACTTCTCCCGAGTCCAATTTCGAGGGATCATCTATGCATTGAATTTTTACTCTTTCATAGGCCGGACTTTCGAGGAAGGAGATAGGTTCATCATGTGGTTCATCCGGGTGGCTAGTTTCGAGAGGAGGTCGCCTAGCTCATCGTCTTCTCGTCCTATTCTCCGAATCTCCTGCACTCCAAGTCCTTTATCGCCTCTTTCACCAAGTCGCAGCATTTGATTAAAGTGGAACTTAGCACCTCGTACTCGCCCCGACTTGGTTAACTATCACCACCGTGAATCACAAGAAGCCATGATCTTAGTCGCTCCAAAACACTTGGCGTATTCTATAGCCGCTATCAAAGCTTCGTATTCGGCCCGGTCATTGGAAGCATCGAATTTGAACCTCAATGATTCCTCATACACGCTTCCTGCATTCTCGACTCAAGACAATTCCAGCCTCCACTAACGTTGGTTGCCGACCCATCCGAATATACCTTCCAACAAATGCCTTCTGGGTAGGCTAATAGCGACTCAACCTCGCTCTTTCCCTTTAGCCTTTTCCCTTCGAGCTCGCCGCTCGTCGTCCTCCTCGCGAACGTAAGCTCGACCAAGAAGTCGCCTAGAGCTTGAGCCTTCAAAGCTTTTCGAGGTCGATACTCAATGTCAAATTCAAGTAGTGGCAATTGACCACCGAGAAGTCGACCCGAACTCTCCGGCTTGTGAAGAATTTTTCTTAGGGAGCATTTGTAAGAACCACAATTGACGAGCCGTAAAATAAGCTCGCAACTTCCTTCAAGCCACGACTAGGCATGTGCGACCTTCTCAAAGATTGTAGTATCTCGCTCTCCACATCCGATGTGGCCTCGCGATGTAGTATACCGGCTTTTGAAACCCCTCATCTTCTCTAACCAAAACCGCCGCCACCGATTTATCTCTCACTGATAAATACACAAACAAAGTTTCACCAAAGGGTCGGGCTACTCGTAAGAGGTGGAGTAATGAGGTAATCCTTCACTGTTGAACGACGAATGACATCTCGGTCAGTCCATTCAAAACTTTTCGTCCCCTCAATGCTTTCAAGAAGGGGAGAGACCTCTCTCACGATTTCGATATGAAGCGACCGAGAGCCGCTACCCTTCCGTTAAGTCAGCCGCATCTCTTCGACACCGCGGAGCCTTCATGTCGACTAAAGCCTTGATTTTTTCTCGATTAGCTTCTATACCCCGTTGAGATACCACGAACCCAAGGAACTTTCCAATAGCCTACACCAAATACACACTTGCTAGTGGTCGAAGTTTCATGTCGTTTGCTCTTAAATTGGCGAACGTTTCCTTTAGGTCGACCACGTGACGCCCAATTTTGTTTTTGATGACCATATCGCCGACGTAGGCCTCCATGTTTCGGCCAATTTGAGAAGCAAAGACTTTGCTCACCATCCTTTGATAAGTCGCCCGCATTCTTCAATCCAAATGGCATCATGTCAGAGCAAGAGATGCCTCCACCGCTTGAAATGCCGTCTTGATTATGTCATCCTCATGCATCTTAATCGTGGTATCCCGAGTAAGCGTCGAGGAAGCCGAGGGTTGAGTGACCAAGAATGGAATCGACTAGCTTGTCGATTCTAGGAAGTGGGATAGCTGTCCTTGGGGCAAGCAAGATTGAGAGTGGTGAAGTCGACACACATCCGCCATTTGCCGTTTGATTTCTTCACCATGACCACGTTGGCCAACCACGTTGTATGAGTGGCCTCTTTGATTATCCCCGCATTCAAAAGTTTTTGTACCTCGCTTTTATGGCCTCTTCCTTGTTACGAGCAAAGCTTCTCAATTTTTGGGGTCTAGGCTTTATGGTCGGGCCGACTTCCACCGTGAACAGCCGACCTCCTTCTTGATTCCCCTCATGTCTTCTACCCTCCATGCAAAGACATCATTACTTTCCTTGAGTAGCTCGATGATTTCGCTCGCTCCTCAACCGATAGCCGCTTCCCAATCCGAATTTTTGGTCTGGTAAGAAAGGTTGGTGATTACCGACTCTAGCTCATCCACAGCCTTCTAGCTCGGTCCATCCCCGAATTGTAGAGTCTCAATGATTATCTCCTTAACCCTTTGTCTCTCCTCGGCCCTCGGTGGAGCTTCTTCTGCTATCATATCATCTAACTTGTCCGCAACCTCGCTGGTGGTGGTGGTGGCCCCCGAGTTATTGTCGAGCTGGAGGCATAGGTTGCCTATGATGACTTGGTCGACCATAACTACATCTGAATCGACCTCAGTGGTGTTAGAGTGACGTGTCGACTCAAGCATGACTTCGTCATTTGAGCGATAGGTCGACTCTTCCACGTCGGTGATTGCTGATGGGCCCGTAGTTTTGGGTGACTCGATTGAGACAACTTTAAATAACCATCTGCAGCCTCGATTTCCAATTCCCTTTTCTTTCTTTCTCTCGAGAACATGCTCAAGGTAGGCTCGAGCTGTGCCTTGTACACACCCTACTCCAGCGGGTGTAGGGAACTTGACTCGCTGATGAGGGATCGATGCCACCATTCCAAGAGCGACCTGACCTGGGATACCAAGTATAGCGGCATAGTCACTATTTACATCAATTACTATAAATTGTACCTTTGATACGATCCCGAGGGGTGTCGTCTAGGTCGACATCGAGCTCTATCTTGCCTTTTGATCAACTCGATGATTGGTGAAGCCCTCCAACCTACCATCATATCTCTCCAACCGCTCATCATTAAGACCCATTTCTTTAAAAGTTTTGTAAAACAAAAATATCCTTGCAGCCCCCGTGTCGACTAAGAGTCTCGCTCGTCGTACATCCGTCTATGAGACCCGGGATGACGAGAACTCGCTCTCTACCGCCATGTTAGTAGCCAATTCGTGGGGGAAAAAGCTGATTGCTTCATCTCTGACTTCTCTTCTTGGAGGCACATGGGGAGCCGTATTGAGTTGGAAGATTTTGTGCTTGATGGCCGTGTTGCTTGCTTGCTCAGAATGACCCCTGTGTTCAATCTAGGCCGCCTCGCCCCGCTTGCCCACTCCGCTGGCCGTTTCGCTCCACCGGCTTGAGGCCTTTTCACATAAGCGTCGAGCCTCCCCTGGTCGACCATTCTTTGTATAATGCGCTTCAAACCCAAACAATCCTCTGTGAGATGACCAGTGTCTTTGTGGTAGTCACAGTATTTGCTGTTGTCCCTCCTAAACTTGTTGCCTGGATTCATTGGGACTGGAGGAGCCAGCTCGACGGCATTCATAATTTCTGTTCGACTCACCGTAAGGGGAGTGAAAGCCTCGGGCACTTTCTCTGTTGCCCTAGTCTTGTTCTTTCCGTTTTTATTATTTCCTCCGTTCTTGTTGGAGTCCTTTTTATCATCAGCGACCTCCACCTTGGGGCTTTTACCATTCTTTTTCTCTTTCCTTTCCTCAGCAAGAGCGACATTATACACCTTCTCAAACAACTCCTGTCGAGTTGTTACTGTACGAACTGTGAGTTCATAATCCATGTCCGCCGAGGAAATACCGTTTCGGAAGCAATTAATGACTTCCCTATCAGTGAGGTCTTCCTCTATCTTATCAACCATTTCCTTAAACTTGGTGAAGTAGCTCATGGAGCTTTCATTCTTCGCCTGCACCAAGTTATTCAGATCGGTGACAGCTTATCTTCCGAGCTCCCCGCAATGAGAAGCGATCCAAGAACTTTGTCCTGAAGCATGTCCAAGTAGTGATGCTACCCGCGCGCACCGTTGAACCAAGTTAAAGCCGCCCCATGGAGCGAGCTTAGGAGGGCTTTGCACATATTGTCGTCCTCATGGCGACAAAACACATGGTAGCTTCCAGATGTGCTATATGACTCCTTGCATTGGTCGACCCCGAATACTTCTCCGTAAGTGGCAACCCGAAAGTAGGAGGAGGTCGACTATCTCTCAATTTCTTTGGATAAAGGTCGAAGAGCAAAGTCAATTCGTTCGACCTTTCCAAACTCCTTTTTCTTCTCCTCCTCCCATTGTTCGAACTTCTTTTTCATCAATAGCCATTCCCTAGCATCGGGTCTTTCATCTCCTGAGGGGGCGCAGCATTCGACTTCGGCCTTCACTTCTGTGGGAGTCACCTCGCCTACTCCTTCTGTCCCCGCGGGAATTGGTCCTCTCTCGATCTTACGGAGATCTATGCTCGCATTACTTCTTTTGAGGCGACCTGCGCCTCTCAAAGACCCGATGAGACCCGCGCCTCGTTATTCCACGTGGCGACCGCGCCTTTCCTCCTACAGGCGACCCGCGCCCATTCCCGTCTCTATGAGATCCCGACCTCTCGCGTCCTAGCCGCGAAACCCGTCTCGCTTTCTATTGGCCGTTAATTGAGTCCTCAAATCGATTGAGCTTCTTGTTCCTCGTTTCTGCTGAGGCTAGCCCTTAAATCGTTATCGGGCACGTGAACAATAGCTGGGAGCTCGACGAACTATCCCGTCCTCACCATTTTGTCCCACACCTTCATTTGGCCTAGCACTCCCGGTCTGTTGTCATTCATTAGAGACTCGAGTACGTGCCACTCTTTCGCAGCGCACGTCACCGTTTCGCCTCCTCCACGGCTATCAAGTCGGCTGAATCCGGGGCTCGCTCCAACATCATCTCCTTCTTGCTCATGGGGTCGTGGAGGGACTCCGCCCTGTTTCCAACATTAACCCGAGCAAGCTGGACGTTGAGGGGGCGGAACTCCTGCCCATCCATACGCCTTTTCCCCCTTCCGGGTGTCGAGCAATCCTCGGCCATCAACAACACTGGTAGAGCGGGTGGCTCTACCATGAGGACGATTCGGTGGGGGAGGAGGCAAGTTCAAGTTTTCAGCATTTGCGTTTGTGTTGTTGTTGTTCACTTCTTCATGCCCAAGCGAAGCCTCGGATACATGTCCTTCTGAAGTCACCATCGTTGCAGGTTGATAGAGCTTTCGAGGTCAAGTTTAAAGCACGATTCCCGGTAATGGAACCAAACTGATGCTGCAGGAATTGTGCTTATCAATCTTCCTCCACCCGGGAAACGAACCCGGGTCGCCTGGGTGAAAGCCAGGTATCCTAACCGCTGGACGACAATGGAACCAAACTGATGCTGCAGGAATTGTGCTTATCAATCTTCCTCCACGTGGCAGGACTAATCACCTGGCTTCTTGACCTGAAATCAGAACCCACGACTAGCCGGATGTGTCTCCGGCGAAGACGCTCGGCGCGAGAGTAAGATCACAAAGCTTGTATAAAACTCAAAATGTATTGAATATGGAATTCGTATAACAAAATGGCAGTTACCTTTCACCGTTTGGTAGTGATGAAGTATTTATAGACAAGAGTGGTGTATTTTTGGGGAGGCGACATGTGCTCCGAGATTGTAGCGGCAGTTACTTGATTGTGGGAACGTGTCTATAACGGCCCCTGATTTGTAGGGATGTGGTTATGAGAATTGTTCAACCAAATACGCCGGCAAGTATCAAGTCGTCACTTGTTAATTTAGGTCGAGGTCGCCATTCGAGGAATGGTCGACCCGACCGCTCAAGGTAGAGCATGGTTCGTACCCGAGTTATAATATGGATTCCGAGGTCTGACTAAGTTAAGCCTGGCCCGGTGAGCCGGACCATGGGCTTAGTCGACTGATCCTTGAGATGGGCTTTGGGCCCTGTTTTGATTGGGTCAGCCTCATTGAGAATGTGATGGTCAAGGCTGCTTGTGATTGGGCTTTGCTTGCTTAGCCCATCTTGACACTTTTGGTATGTTCAACCCCTTTTTTCACAAATTCATAAATATCATTGATTTGCAAATTCTATGTTTTGCAAGTAAAAATGAAATATGAAAAAACAATAGTAAAATAAATTTAGAAACACATTTTGGGATAAAAAATAATTTATCTTAGGATAAAAAGGTAATTTATTTTGAAACGTGTGTAAGAGTTTTTTAAAGACTTATGAAAACTCCATAACCAACAATTATTTTGGATACGAAATCCTCTCATTTCATAAAATGATATTTTTAACTTAATATAAATTTTAAAATTCTATTTTCGATACAAATTGTACAATATTAGTATTTTGAGGTTTTAAAAAAATAAAAAAGATATTTTATTCTTAAAATAATATAAAAATGATAAAGTTTTTATAACTTTTTGGCTAAAGTTCAATTAAATAATTGTATCTCTTTTGATGTATAAATTTGAATTATTTGTAATATATATATATATATATATGTGTGTGTGTGTGTGTGTGTGTGTGTGTGAACAAACATGTATGTTTAACTCATTAAGTGGTTATTGATTATGTATAACAATGATATTTAGATTATTTTTTTCATTTTTTTCTTAAATATAGAGTGTCTTTTAAATGAAATAATCATTTATTATGTTTGGGAATTTGCCATTGTATCTATGCAACAGTATTCCTTGTACTAGGTTTTTTATGCGATTACGATTTATATAAGATTCAAATTGTAATAAATAAACTTGTACAAAGTTTATTATGCAATTATCTCGATTTCATTTTATACTTGCAAAATTAAAAATTGAAAATGAAAAAGAAAAATATTCATAAATTTTCTCTATTAAAGGTCAACATTTTCATAGTGTACCTTAAATAACAAAAAAACATTTATTTTAGAACCATTCCGGGAAGGCGAGAGTATATATATTTGAATGGTTTGTTTAATATGTTTCTTAGACTCCGTTTGTTTGGAGGTAAATGTTTTCTGAAAATATTTTTTTTTCATTTTCGATATTCGGTAAGCATGGAAAAATAAAATTAAAGAAAAATATTTTACGTCAACGAAAATTAAGATGTTTTCCACTGAAAATGACTTATGTTTTTTTTTTCTTCTCGTTTCTTTAATTGTTTCTTACACCCCCACTCTACCTCCCACTACCTTACCCATCCACCCACCATTTACCCCAACCCCACCACCAACCCCCTCGTCACTTCCTACCCCCAACCCCCGTTTAATAAAATATCAGAAAATTTTGGGAAAAATCTGTTTTTTCATAAGTTATAAAAAATTATGTTTTTAAATATATCGACTTGGTGTTTTAAAGCCTAAACTCACTGTTTTAAGGTCTAAATTCGCTATTTTATTTTCTAACTTAAACTCACTGTTTTAATACCTAAACTCTCTATTTTATTTTTTAGGTATTTTAAGGCCTAAACTCAATGTTTTAAAGTCTAAGCTTGATATTTTTAATGATGTAAGTGAGTTTTTTTATAACTTATGAAGAAACAGGTTTCCCTTAAAACTTACTCATAAATCTATTTATAACAAATTTCCCAACGCCCCCACAACCCCACCCCCTCCAATCAAATTTTTATTTTACTTATATTAAAATTATTTTTCAACAACTCTTGCACAACCCTAACCCACCACCCCCATTGCTCAATTTTTTTTTTACTTATATTAAAATATATTTTTCAACAACTCTTTCTAACCTACCCTACCTATACCTACCTAACCAAAAAAAAACCACCCCACCCTAACCTACCCTACCTATCCATATCCCTCCCTAACCAAAAACCCCACCCTACCCTAGCCTTATAACCCATCCACCCACCTCCACCCCATCCCACCTTACCCTATACTCCCTCTTCACCTATACCACCCACCCTTCACCCAACCTGTAAGTGTGAGTAGTTTCACACGTATTTATCAAGAATGATTTGTAATTATTAGGATTTATATCTTTCTTATTTTTAAAATATATTTGTAAATATTTTCTTTAGTTTATTTAGTTGTTATTATTTATGTACTAACTCATTAATTAGTTTCCTTGTTCTATTGTATCTTTTGATTATTTTGTAGGACTCTCACATGTATTAGGAAACTCTATTTGTGGAAAAGATCAACACAAGAAAGAATCCAATTCAATGAATGAAGTATTTGTGATCTTACTGGAGATTTACATATGCTTTATTTTTAGGAAAGGGTGAATACTCTGATATATACATGGATTTGGAAGGAAAATCTTTACATGGTTTAAGACTTTTTTTCATTAAAGGAATTCAAGATAATTAAGGATTGACTTGATTGACAAGAGTTCAAAGAAAGTTAAAAGTCTAAATATGGAGGATCTTTTCAAGTAAATCACTCCCTACAACTTAGGACTTTCACTCCTATATAAAAAGACTATATGGTTCATTCATACACACAGTTTTTAATAGTGTATTCCTGCGATTTCGAGAAAAGAGATCAGTTTTTTGAGCGATTTTGTGAGAGTTATTTAGTTATTCTCCTTAAACTTGTGTTTTTAGTGTTTGGTTAATTTATTTCTTCTCTTTTTCTTTATTGTAATTGAACTAGTATTGCACCCATGCGTTGCATGGTATAAGCAAAATTTTGTTATATTAACATATTTTGTTTAAATGATGTTATATAATTATAATATATTAATTATATGTCCAAAATAATTTATAGAGTAAGTTTTAGGGAAAACATGTTTCTCCATAAGTTATAAAAAGTCCACTTTCATCCTTAAAAATATCGAGTTTAGACCTTAAAACATTGAGTTTAGGCCTTAAAATACCTAGAAAATAAAATAGTGAGTTTAAGCTAGAAAATAAAATAACGAGTTTAGGCCTTAAAACAGTGAGTTTAGGCTTTAAAACACCAAGTCGATATATTTAAAAACATGATTTTTTTATAACTTATGGAGAAACAGGTTTTTTCCAAAATTTTCTGTAATTTATAATAAAAAGTTAAAACTAATACCCAGTTTAACCAACACAATTAATATTATAAATTTTGGAAGCTTTTTGTATACACATATTTCGTTATATGAGGAACTTTAGTGATTATTCCAATAGAAATTGTTATTTTAAAATATTTTTCCTTAAATGATTTATTTTACTACTTTGTTATTTTACTGTCATTATATAATTGTAAAATTAAAAATTTAGAATAGCAAGCGTATTTATGCATCTTTGCTAAAATAAATATTTTTAAAATATCCCTAAATCAAAAGTTTGATATTCATTTATTTTTTATTCTAAAAGGACAATTCATTTGAATTTTAAGTATTAACTTTGGAAAAGAAGATAAATATTCTTATTATTCACTTTTAAACATTTAATTTACGATAATAAAAAAAATAGTGAAATAAATTTAGTAAAACGTTTATAACAAAGCTTTTTATAAAAAAGACAATTTTAAAACAAAAATTTCTTACATTGTAGTTTATTAAGAAACAAAGTAGTAACGATTAAAACAAAATCATCTACTTAGTCAACGTATTTAGTAGCCTTATTATGACAACAATTGTATCGAATTTTGATTCTTTTTATAATTTGTATAATTTTGATATAATTAAATAAACAAAAATCAAAATTAACAAATACAGTTAAAACTAATGTAACAAATTATCCAATTTTTAGTGAAATAAACTCTCTAAAAAATAAATCTTAAATCAACACGAAATAATGACTCATTCTCAAAAAGTGCATGACACCGAAAAGTTAGCAAAGTCTTTTATGTATTAATATTTTCATCTATATACTGTGGGGGATCAATAAAATATGTAAAATAGTAAATAAAATAATAAGAAATAAAATAAACATGAAATAATAAAATTTCATCTATATAATAATGTGGGGGATCAACAAAAAAGTTCAGGTAGATTTTATTCCCTCCATCCTATTATAAAATACACACTTTGATAGGCTAAAGTCGCACGCCTACAAATTATTTACCAAGACAAGACTCGGCTATAAAACTGCAGCAAGGACAAGTCCAGGGTCGATCCACTGAAGAACGGTTATTTGTTTATGTAATGGTCACAGACCAGTTTGGGGGGTTTTGTTTGTAGATGAATTAATTCCTAAAAACAGAAATTAAACTAATTAAGAATAAAAAACAATAATTTCGAAACACTTCAGATTTGATTCCGTCCCCACCTAATTAGCCAATTATCATTGATACCTCTTTTCAATGTCACCCTATTCACCTGATCACAAGATGTGTTTCAATCTCTGCTTCTTCTTTCAGAATAGTTACTAGCAGTGGCACACTCACTAGAAACCCTAATTAATAAATTAATCTAACTGGCACAGTATAGATCGCAGAATTAATTGATGAACGATTTAAGAAACTAAGATCAAGAATGCTTTCTATGATTATTTCACACAGATAATCACCTAATTTTACCCACTTAACAATTTACCATGGCACATGCATAAATCGTAAAGATGCTACTCATGAATTCCTACACTGGCACAATTATAGAAAATTCTAGCAAAGATTCATAAACAGAACTAATGAATTGGTCAGATTCACAAACCCTAATTATAAATCTAAAATAAGCACAAGTAAAATTATGAATAGGTATAAACAGATTGAAAAGAACAATACCTCAAATTGATAATTAGGGGTTCAAGAAATCAAATTCAAAGTAAGAGATTTTAAGATTCCATGGAAATTCTCAAGCTTTCTCTAGAAAAAAGTAAAAACTAGATAACCCTAAAAATAATGTTCTAAAGGAGTTTATATACTCCTTCCAAATAAAAAAACCAAAAACTAAATCCTAAATAATTAAATAAAAGAAAACGGAAAAAGAAAAAGAAAATAAGAAAACAATTAAACTCCTTCCAAGCGGTCAACTGAAGCTGATGTTTTGCCTTGGTCATTGCGCCGTCCCTCCTTGGTTCACGTGAGTCACCAGTCAATTGAATTTTGAATTGAAGGCACAATTAAACCAATTTTCTTTATTCCAAACTTCCATTTGGACCTCCAAGTTCCCTCAATTTCGTTCTAGCCACTGAACTTTGATGCTTTGCAGTTTGGTCCCTGCACTTCTGATAAACTTCAAGAAACCTCATAAAATTACAAAAACATGTCTCAAAAATACCATGATCTCCTACTACTTCTCAATCCAACATATACTCAAAATTACATCAAAACTACTCTAAAATACATTAAAATAGAGATAAGATGTCCAGAAAATTAGGGAATTACATATAGTAAAATCCGCCACATCAAATTCCCCCACCCTTAGACCATTACTCGTCCCTGAGTAATATCCTATCTCCACTCTAAGCACCGGTCTAAACAGATAGCATGAGAGGAAAATAACCCCTAATCTCCTCTACTCCACCAATCCATGTCAGTCAAAAACAATACGAAATATAAATACTTCTGTCTCCTTATCACTCCTCAAAATCATATGAAAACACGGCCCTAGCTCGATACCAACTCCAACATGTAAATGGTAATCCGAACTAGGGCCCACACATAAAAGCAAATGGGGAAACTAAAAATGTATCCTATGTTTCCCCCACGCTTGGCTCACACTACATACACCCTTATAAAAAGAAATCAATGTTAAGGTTGTGACCCTTAAAAAAAGATTTACCTCGTGAAAAGCACCAACACCCCCTTATTACTCCAAGAAAGAACGAGGGTTTATATCCTAATCACCTCTAACCAAGCCTCCTACATCAAATATGAAAATCCTAACCCGAGACTCCAAACCCCCATATTACGCCAACACCGGTGAATTAACAAATAGAAAGTATTTCACTCACTCACCTTTTGCCTAGGTGTCGTTTCCGGTTTTCACCTAGCCTCTCGTTTTTTTTTCACACTCTCTCCTTTTGCCTAAGTGCCATCTCGGTTTTTCACTTAGCCTCTCATTTTTTTATTATTTTTTTTAAAGACGAAAATAAAACAGCCTATACAACAACAAACATGTACCCCACCTAATTAGCCAATTATCATTGATACCTCTTTTCAATGTCACCCTATTCACCTGATCACAAGATGTGTTTCAATCTCTGCTTCTTCTTTCAGAATAGTTACTAGCAGTGGCACACTCACTAGAAACCCTAATTAATAAATTAATCTAATTGACACAGTATAGATCGCAGAATTAATTGATGAACGATTTAAGAAACTAAGATCAAGAATGCTTTCTATGATTATTTCACACAGATAATCACCTAATTTTACCCACTTAACAATTTACCATGGCACATGCATAAATCGTAAAGATGCTACTCATGAATTCCTACACTGGCACAATTATAGAAAATTCTAGCAAAGATTCATAAACAGAACTAATGAATTGGCCAGATTCACAAACCCTAGTTATAAATCTAAAATAAGCACAAGTAAAATTATGAATAGGGATAAACATATTGAAAAGAAAAATACCTCAAATTGATAATCAAGGGTTCAAGAAATCAAATCCAAAGCAAGAGATTTTAAGCTTCCATGAAAATTCTCAAGCTTTCTCTAGGAAAAATAAAAACTAGATAACCCTAAAAATAATGTTCTCAAGGAGTTTATATACTCCTTCCAAAATAAAAAAACTAAAAACTAAATCCTAAATAATTAAATAAAAGAAAACGGAAAAAGAAAAAGAAAATAAGAAAACAATTAAACTCCTTCCAAGCGGTCAACTGAAACTGATGTTTTGCCTTGGTCATTGCGCCGTCCCTCCTTGGCTCACGTGAGTCACCAGTCAATTGAATTTTGAATTGAAGGCACAATTAAACCAATTTTCTTTATTCCAAACTTCCATTTGGACCTCCAAGTTCCCTCAATTTCGTTCTAGCCACTGAACTTTGTTGCTTTGCAGTTTGGTCCCTGCACTTCTGATAAACTTCAAGGAACCTCATAAAATTACAAAAACATGTCTCAAAAATACCATGATCTTCTACTACTTCTCAATCCAACATATACTCAAAATTACATCAAAACTACTCTAAAATACATTAAAATAGAGATAAGATGCCCAAAAAATTAGGAAATTACATATAGTAAAATCCACCACATCACACTTACTATTTGGTCATAAATTAAGGAAAATTGTTTGTGGATTGAATGTTGTGAGTATGAAAAATGAGGTTAGAGAGAGAAAATGAGTTGTTGTTTTGAGTATAATATTCGAGTCCCATTAATATAAAAATAGTAAAATATTTCCATTTTAAAAAGTATATACTCCCTCCGTCAAACCCGACTTAGGATCAATTTCCATTTCGGGCGTTCCCTCTCCCAACCCCCGCTTGGCGGGGAGCACTTGGCGCACCGGGGTTTGCCCTTTTTATTCACAATACCTCATACACTCATTCTCTACTCTTATTATATTAATACTAGTGTTACTCCCGTGCGATGCACGGACAGCTATTAACACATATTGACAAAAATTTATATAAGTACAACAGAAAATAGAAATATTTGTGTATATTGTAAAACACTTCTTTGAAAACTATATTATCAGTACAAATATCAGATTGAAGATCACTAAAATAAATCTATATTTAAGTCATAGTTAGTTTGTACAAAACGCGTTTTATATTTAAATTTCCGTTCTATTGAATAATACTCACATTTGGCACCCATTATTCAATGCTATGGAATTAAACACATATTTTTTATGTAAAACATATTTATTGTGTAGTGAACGTGATATATGCGTAATTTGCCCACAATATCACTTAGTTTCGCCAATGATTGGGAAAGCGTAATCTATCTAGTTATAAGTCTCCCAATCTTTCTCTTCAACTGCAATTCGGAACTCTTGACTCTAGTAATTCTCCAAACAAACAAATTACATGAAATGAAACTTTCAAGTATCATCAATTTCGATTTTTGATAAGTGATTTTGTTCTTGAACCGTATTCAACTTCTACATCCACGTTTGATTTTTACATATTTCATTAATGTTCTGTCAAACTTTCATTTTTTTTTAATAAAAGGTGTCCCATTTTAAATTTTAAAAAAAATACTATGAAAATATTATAATATTTCTTTATTTTGTGGTCTTATAAGTCATACTCACAAGAACTATTCATTAATTACTTTGTACCCCACTTTTTATACTTTATAATAAAATCATTCATCTCTTTAATATCCGAACCCATTTTTTAAAGTTTAAAATATGACAAAAGTTGTAAAAAAAAAATTGTATAATATTTCTATTATACAATGCTATTTTTTCCTTTATTTCCTAATAAATGTAGAGATTAATAATATGACATAGAAAAATAAGAAAATAAAAAAAACTATAAATAAATAAATAATAATATACAAATATTACCAATATTTAAAATTTATTCTAAAAAAAGATGAATACTATGCGGGTTCGGGTTAAATGGGACGGCTCGAGCTAATCCCAAATCCATCCCAAACCCGCCCGATTTAAAAGAAAATATTTCCAAACTCTTTTCATTAGAAGCGGATCAATGCGGGTTTAGGACGGATTCAAAATTTATATCAACCCGTTTTTTACATACAAAATTCTTTAAATAGGGCAATATCAAGTTAAAGCATATACTAACAATGTTTTCCGGGAATTGGGCCAAGGTTGATTTTAAAAAATAAAATAAAATAGCCAATATAGAAAAATTGGAAAATCTAAAATCCTTTTCATTTTCCTTTGTAACAAACTCAACTTAAATTCACTCATAATTTTTTTTCTGTGTGCACCAATACTAAATCACTTCAATTTCTTAAATGAAAGAAAAATAAAATCTAAGATCATTTTTAGTTATTTATTTTCCTATATATATTATTAAATTATCAAAAAATATAAACATTTAATAATAAAAAAACCCAACAACTTTCCCATAAGCATATTACCGATTAGTAAGATTAACGTGTATAGTGAAAAATGAAAAAAGAATAATAAAAGATATTTTTTTGGAAGCAAAATAAAATATTGTAGGGATAAAAAATGTAAGACTAATATCTAAATATTAATAGTAAATAGTAAAACATAAAAATAATCATGGTGAAAATTTATGTTGTATCATATTTTTTGAAGCAATCTCATAAATTTTAAGATACTTTCTTTTGTAAACTTATTCTTAATGGGATAGAGGAGAGAAAGTAAGAATAGGTAATATAAATCATAAATATTTCAGTTACCGAGCAACCTCAAAATATTAATATAAAATAGCAATTGTTTGAATAAAGTGATATTTTTTTTCTTTTTGATAAAGAGAATTTAAAAAAAAATCAAAATATTTGGTTATACCAAAAGGATAGTACAGTTATTTACTAAAAATTAATATCATTCTTTTTCAATTGAAAACTTTCCATTAACTCATGCTCGTAAACCCTCCACTCCCTCATCAAACCCAACCCACTTTCTCATCAAACCCAACCCACTTCTTCATCTCCTCTTTTAAAATACCAATTTATATTATCTTTATTTCTTAGATATTGACATGCACTTCAATCAAAATTTTAAAACTGATGGTTATATTTTTCGATATTCGTCTTTATAAATATACAATTTTTTGAAACAGATAGAAAAATCTACACATTTATAATACTTTATTTACTGTGCTTTAAAGTTTTTTTAAAAAAAATTAAAAAAATTATTTTCTATATCGAACTAAAATAAATCCAATAACCATACCACTCAATCCCACTTATTAATAGAAACCCAAATTCACATTCATCACACTCCGCCCTATATACTTATAGATATATATTATTATTATTATTATATTAAATAATCATATACTCCCTCCGTCCCACAAAACATTACCCCTTTTACTATTTTAGGCGTCCCACTTTAAAGTCCCACTTTCCTAAAAAAAAATTTTTTTAATACTTATTTATTCATGGGACCCACTTGTCATACTCACAATAGTTTTCAAATTTACTATTCTCTCCACTCATTCTCTCTCCTTCCACTCACAACACCTACTTTAATAACATTATTCCTTATTTTTCGTTCTTAACAGTAAAGGGGTAATGTTTTGTGGGACGGAGGGAGTATACTTTATAAATACAGAATAATTTTGTTTATACATATTCAACATCATTCCAACTCATCATCCTATACCCCATAACTTTTATTTTATTTTATATTCTTTATTTTTTATTAGTAAAATTATTATTATTATTATCATTTATAATAAAAAAAAATACTTCACACTTAATTAATTTTCGCTAAAAAGAAATTGAAAAATTAGCTAAGTATAATTAAGAAATTTATATTTAAAAAAGATGAATTTTATTCTGTGTCCAAATCAAATGAAAGAAGTCTCTATATATAAAGAAAAAATATTTATGAATTTTAGTGCAAAAAGTTTTTTTAAAAAATTATTATAAAATAATTGAGGTCAAAGAAATGGAATTAAACAAATCTGAATATATAGATATACTCCCTCCGTCCCGCTCGAAGTGTCACTTTTTACCCAAAAGGGTGTCCCGTTTAAAGTGTCACCTTTCCTAAAAAGAAAATATTTTATTACTATTCTATTATCTCATCCACTATTCCCTCCACTAATTCTCTCTCCTCTACACTCACAACACTTTTTAAATTCACTATTTCCTCCACTAATTCTCTCTCCTATTTTCAAATTACACTCACAACATTTTTTCTTTTCACACTTTTTCTTAATTTGCGTGTCACCCCTAAAAGGGTGACACTCTTGGCGAGACGGAGGGAGTAGATAATAAAGAAATTTATGTTTAAAAAAAGAGGGTTTTTTTTCTATATCCAAATCAAATGAAAGAAGTCTCTATTTAAAGAGAAAAAAAATTATGAATTTTGGTGTAAATTTTTTTTTTTAAAAAATTAACTTATTATAAAATAATTGAGGTCAAAGAAATGCGATATAAAAAAAATTTGGAAATCCATTTGGCCAATCAAACGGGGACCACATGTAAAAATTCCAAAAAAAAAAAAAAAGATTACAGCATTAACACTGTGTTGTAGGCGCGTGAGTACACACGCAAAGGAAATGGCGAAAATGCCCTTCAACCATCGACCGACACATGTCCTAATTTAAAAAAAAAAAAGATTTTCTGAAGCGTACACGCGCCTCTTTAGGCGCTTTAGTTACACGCACCTTAATTGATTCAATAGCAACCTTCCACGTGGATTTTCGGACGACTTATTTGCAATTTTACCAAGCTGTGAAATGACTATTTTACCCTTGGTTTTTGGGGGGAAAGTGAGACTTTCCTCCTTTTAGAGTATAGATTTGTGTCGTAAGAGAAAATCCTAAATCAGATTAGACGGGGGGAGTAGTTTGTAGTGGGATGTCCTGTGAGAAAAGTGTGTAGTTTGTAGTGAGACAAAACAAGTATAAATAATGCCAAAAGTATCCATGTTGATGGTTTGGGTTTGTTTTTTTTTTTTTGTGAAAAATTCCATATTGATGTTAAAAATAAAAAAAAAAGGTTGACGATAAGGATAAATAATTGATAAAAAGAATATTGTTAAATTGAATATAAGTTCAATTCTTTTGCAAGATATTTTAGTCTTTTATTTCCAAACATTTATTAGGACAACATTAAAAAACTCTCAACAATAGCTTTTAGAATTATCACTATTGTAACGACCCAAACCCTAGGCATTATACTTTATTATTTTAAAGATAATAATAATAAGTAAGTGTTCTATTTAGAAATAATAATAGTAAAAGTAAAGTAGTAATTTTTGGGTAAGTAGCATTTTATTATGAGACGAAAGAAGTAATAATAATAATAAAATAAAATATGGGGCGGACACCTCTCTTGCATGGATAATGGATAGTTAAATTGTTGACACCTATTTTATTTGGGTTCACGTGGCCATGGTTGTGGTGGTGTAGATTAGGAAAAGGTTAATTAAGTAACTCATAGTATTACTCCTTTCTTCATGCTTCAGCCGAGATAGAGAGAGACCCAAAACCATTTTCTTTCCTCCTTTAAACTGTTCCAAATATTACAATTTACTTCATTCATAAATTCATCATAAATCAAATACTATTCCGTTTTGACGATCCGTCTTCACCAAAATGTTCGGGGATCGCATCTAGCCGATTAAAGTTCTTCTTAATTTTGAAGTATTTTGGTAAGTTATTATATTTTTCTTTCAATCCATGCTCATTTAGTGTTTAAAAGTGATATTATTGTTGGATAATGATTGCATGTTAATTTGAAATATTTTCCTTGGAATGGAATTGAGTAAAATGAGCCTATACCCATCACTTCTTTTGGAAATGAGACATTGGAGAAAAGCTTGCTTGAAGAATTTGATAGTAGAGAGCAAGAGAGAGAAATTTCAATGGAAATTTGAGATACTATACTCTAATTGTCATCTGTTGGTGAACTCATGATGGGCAGAGTTACTATACTTTAATTGTCATTTGTTCCTTCCTTGTTCTATGAGTGTAATATAAAGAAAAGGAAGTAACTGGGTGGATAAGTAAATAAGTTAATAATCCTCGACAAAGTAAAAATGTAATTGACGTTACAAATGTTGATTCTTTGAGCAGGATATAGCACGTTATGCCGTGGTAGTGGAGTTACCATTGCTTAAATCTGTTTTGAGTTGGAGAGAACAGATAGTAAAGTCTCTAGTGAGACATGTAGGCGTATGACATGACAAGTGTTAGCTGTTTGGTGGAATACCTCAAGCGTATCATCTCTTATAGTCTATAATGTTTTGCTCAATGGATTCACAGTTTAGTGTACAGTTTCCTTTAGCTATAATCTTATGATTCCATTGCTCAATGTACAAATTAGATTATTTATATCACATTTTGGTTCTTCATAATTTGTTAGAAGGACACAGCATGAAAGAAACTAAACTTGCTTTGAGATGTCAAATTCCAAAATTATTTCTTGTGTAACAATAATTTATGGTTTTCTATTCATAAGAAGGCATAGCTAATAAGGATTCTTGTGCTAGAGTTGAGTCACCCTTGGAAGGTATTGATTATAGATATATTTTCATTGAACTTGTATGAAGTTAGTTGGCAGTGTAGAGAAGTTTCAAATTCCATGAAAAACAGATTTTTAAGACTTTATTGTAACCAAGAGTAAAGAATGGATTTTCTACTTTCGGATAGACTGGACCTTATTTCTATTGAATGAATGGAGTATATGATAGTTAAATGTTGTATGAATAATGAAAGGGTATAATGGTGATCCTAAATTATTGAGGATATATTATGATTCCTAATTCTAGAATAAGAATGATAGCGTTGACGTCGACATAGGCTAAAGGTATAAGCTTTAGAGTTGTAAAGCTATTACTTATACAATTATGGATATTTAGCATTTATTATTCTTATGGTTATTATAAGGTTGTCTTAAGAAGTCAAGAAAGGTATAAATGATTTCAGATTTAGAAAAGGAAGGATTCTTGATTCATTTGATGTTAAGGTTACAATTGTGGAAGTATGTTGGTTGTAAGGAAATGTTTGGTCATATTATCTTGAGTGGGTAATAGTGGAAATGGTTGCTGGCTTGATTGAATGGGTTTGAGGTAACTTTGGTAAGGATATACTGAAGTTAGGTTGTTGTTGTGATTGTAGTATAGTGAAGTTTTGATGGTATTGATGTTTAAGAAAAATGATTGAAGTATAAATGTGAATATGGTGTTATATTAGAATAGTATGAATACTTGAGGTATAAATTGTTATATTCAATTGAGGCAAGTTGTTATGTTTCCCTTCTATGCATGCTCATATAGATATGTTACAATTGATTTGAAGTGTAATTGTTATTTGTGAAACCTAGTCAAGTTAATTGTAGGGTTTGCTATTTTGGGTGTTTAGTAGAATTTGGAACTTTCATTGAATTGAAATGGGTAAATGATTGTTGGGTGAAGATTTTAACATTCCTTTTTAAATTAAAGAGTTGGGTTGTATTGAGTAAACTATAGTGAAGAAATTAGGGAGTTTTGTAGTTTGGATTGTGAACATTTGTGCTATCAAAGTGTTAGAACTTTTGGGTTAGAAATCTGAAGTTTTGGCTCTCAGTTCGTACCTGGAAACAGCATGCAGAGCGGTCGCGCTCCAGCTAGAGCGACCGCGCTAGTTAAAGGAAAAATGGACATGACTTTCTGCCACTGAAGGCGGCCGCGCTCCAGGCCACGGCGGCCGCGCTGGCCCCTGTTCCAAATCTATTTCCTAAACTACTCTTGCTTAATTACTTAGACTATTTTAACCTCATAGCACACCTTAATCATAGTATAAGATAACAGTAACATTTTAATGCCTAAGATGCTTGGATTGAATCATGTATTGGTAGCCTTAGTGCTAAATATGGCGAATACTTTATTATGTAGTTATTTTATGAAATGCTTTATTTGAGTATGTATCCCTACTTCGGATCATACGTTATTTGGTTAAACAAATATGTTATTATTGTGTTTAACTAGTTGAAGTCCAGCTGGTACTTGGTTGTCGGGCAATGTTATGGAATTATAATGGCACCGAGCCAAGTTCATTATAATTCCTACATTGGTAACCCAGATTTTACCCTCCATTGGCCATGGATGGGATTAGTGAACTGGCATCTTCTTTATGGAGATGGTTCTAGTTGCACTGGGGATACGACTGAGTGTCGGAGTCCCTATGATCTTGATTTGGTTATGGTTCCGGAATCGCTTCATCAACTGCTGCTGCTGCTCAGAATTGGATGACCTTTGTGTTTAAATCTTGGCTAGTATCCTTCTAAGTGTTAAATTAATGCACTTGGGTGATGTTATAAGTTTGTTATTCTTTGGTATTATAAAGTGTTAATTATATGAACTATGAATGCCTTATATGTAATGCATGTCATATTGTTGCATATATAATAGCTTGTTGAGATTTATCTCACCCCGTCCCTTTTAATGTTTTAGACAGGAGCGAGCCAAGGGTATAGGTCCGGTTGAGACTCGAGGAGGACGCCAGTGTGGGTTGTTATTTTGGGGTAAGAGTTTTAGTGATTACATTATGTAAATGTAAACCGAGGGATAGTATACCCAAGCTTGATTTGTAACCGTTAAGTTTTTGGTACCTTAAGTATTGTATATATTTGGGACTATGTTCCTAGTTTGTTATGGTTATAATTGTGCACTCTTTTATAAAACATTCTAAACTTTTATTTAAGTTAAACAGGTTTTTATATTCATTATTTAGAAAGGATTCATAGAAAAAGATTTTTTTTTTTAAATTTGGCGTCTCCAGCTCGCGACTCGAACGTGTGGCCAAGTAGGTCCATGGGTCGAGGGCGCGACAACTATTTTGGAGGAAAAATCTTGTTTTTTGAATGATAAGCATACCAAAAGACACTATTCTCTTTTTATATATATATAGATATAGATATAGATTTTAAAAGTTTTATTAAGAAAAGTTTTTATTGTCTATAGCAAAATTGATGTAAATAAGTGTTTAAAACCGTGTTTTACTTTCGTAACTTTTATATTCCGCTGCTTTTTGTACTGGTGTTAGTGCTGGTGACGCCTGGTGCTATCACACCAGGACTCACACGAGGTATTTATGTTTTCGTTCGTCCGTCATAGCTACTCAATTTCTTTCAATTGATAGTATCAGAGCTCCACTCAATTACAGTGAGTGAGATCCAGAAAGAGTAGTCATTATGGATGGTCATTTGAGTCAATATCGTTCTCCTGTTTTAGATGGTACAAACTATGCTCTATGGAAAGCTAATATGCGTCTTTACATCAAAGCAATTGATGAGAGGGCGTGGTTTAGTATTATTGTCCCATGGTCTCCTCCTAAGGTTGAAAGCAAGGATGTAGTGGGTGAAACCTTTGAAAAATCCTACAAACTTAAACATGAGGAAGACTAAACTACAACAGAAATTACTCTTGCTAATTATAATTCTAGAGCTTTAGGTGATATATCAAATCATGTGATGAACGCATGTTTCGCCTAGTAATTAATCAAAATGTAGTAAAAATAGCTTGGGATATTTTGTAAGGTCATTGTGAAGCTGATGATAGTATAAAAGCTAATAGGTTGAGAATTCTCATTATCAAGTTTGAAAACTTGAGAACGAATGAGATTGAATACATTAAAAACTATTCAACGAAATTAAGAAAAATATCTAATGAATGTCTCTCCATAGGTGAGAGTCTATATCAAATGGAAGGTTGATAAGTAAGATGTTGAGAACTGTAACTGAAAAATTCAAATTTAAGCATTTTATTAGATTTGATTAAAATAATTAAATAAATTCAAGTTATTGTTAAAGTTCAACGACGAATGTTGAGAACTTGGTTAGCCATGTGTCACGATAAAAACATCAAATGAGAAATTAATATTAAATAAAATTCAAAAGAGGGGGGGGGGTCAGGACTAGTCTAATGCGTTTTTTTTCATAATTCAACATTATATATTAATCAAAATACAAATATATGGTTCATAATATATTCGATCTAATGACTTGATTTGGTGATTTAATATGGCGGTTTGATTAGGCGATTCGGTTTGGTGGTTGGATTTCGTGATCTCAGACCGCTACAGTTTTGGTTTGGTTCGACCTGATTTAATCTGTAACAGTCAAACCACAAATCAAATCAAACTAAACCACATTCCCTTTGTTAAAGACTAAATGTCCTGTTTTAACTTTTATGTTCAACATTGATTGAATTTTGACAAAAAATTATGAAAAATAATTAATTATCACCATGTAATTTTAAAATTGTTGTTGATGCAAAATTAGAAATAATATCAAGAATTATTTTTTGTATTTCATGAAAATGATTTCTTTATTATCTTATTAAAAGTTGTTCAAATTTCAATCAAGTTAATGTAAGGTAAAAGGTGAAAAAGTGTGAAAAAGTTGATGTGTTATGAGTGTAAATGGTTGGATAGGAGAGAGGGTGAATTTAGTGGATAATTGTTGTGAGTATAAGAAGTGAGTCCCATTTTCGTTTTGGGACTTTGCATATTATTGTGAGATGTCAAAAAAGGTGTCTTTTCGCAGATTATTGTGGGACGGAGGGAGTATATTTTTTTGATCAAACCAAACCACTCATATTTAAAATCGAATCAAAACTTGTACCCAATGCAATTAGTAGTTGTACCATGGAAAATCAAGTCCTTAGAAGTACGGTGTACCCAATGCATCTAATAGTTGTACCATGAAAAATAGGTTTATGATCCCATTTGATCAGCCATCCTTATTTGTTTATCTTGGGTCCCACAATATTCTGCAATCGTATACTCCCTCCGTCCCACTTCATTTGAGACCAAAAAAAATGGCACAACTATTAAGGAAAAATGATGTAAGAAAGAGAAAAAGGTAAATGTTGTGAGTATGAAAAATTAAATAGGAGAGAGAATGAGTGGGAGGAATAGTTAGGAGAGAGAATGTTGTGAGTGAAAAAATAAAATAGGAGAGAGAATGAGTGGGGTAAATAGTGAAGATTCCTTTCCATTTTGGGAAGTATCAATTGAAGTGGGACGGACCAAAAAGGAAATAAGTATCAATTGAAGTGGGACAGGGGGAGTAGGTATCCATATGTTAGTAATTTAGCCTTTCCCTACGGAATATGATTTCATGATAGTTTTGCCCCCTACATTCTCTCTCCATCTTCTGCACCAGCGCCGGCTGCGGCTGCCGGAATAGGATTCCGATATCTCAAGGATCTTCAGTTTCTGTTAGTTCCTGTCTTATCCCTCTTTACTCTCTTCCTTTCCTTATCATCCCCCACTTCTTCTTTCCCTCTCTTTCTTTTCAATATACAGTCCAAAATACAGCAAAGATCTTTTCTTGAACCTACACAGCCGCGAGCAGCTACTTCTAACTGTTGAAAACCCTTTCAAAATCTGATTTTGAAGCTTTTTACTCTTTCTAGCGCTCAAGAGGTGGTGCCCGTTTGGTTTTGACACATATGAGTTGTTTTTGTGGGCTTTCAAACTCAGGCCTGATGTAACCTGACTTAGCTTCCCGTTATTGTTCAGATCTTCACAACTATGACCCCATCTTCGTTAGATGCTCATTTTCGTTTCATGAAGTGCCTCAGGTTGGGTGCAGGTAAGGGAATTTAGGGTTTAGAAGCTAATCCTGGCGTTCATAAAGCTAGGGTTGTGAATCTGTTTGGAACGAATGTTTCTTTTTTGATTTCCTGCAATAATTTAGCTTCTTGGGTAGCTAATTTTTGTGGGGTTTGACCCTTTTTAATTTCCAAGGGTGCTTCTTTAGGGGTTGGAAATTAGGGTTCCGATTAGGGTTTTGAGTCTGATATGGAACTCTGTGTCTTCTGTCAAGATAAGTCGGCTGGAATTTTAGTTTTTGGGGCTATAAATTTAAGTAGAATAATTGGATGCTTTTGCCAAGTTACTTTGGGGAGAGGGGCATCTTTGTTTTTGTAACCTAGGGTTCTTTTAGGGCACTAATTAGTGGTTAATACCCAGAATATGGCTGCAAATGGTCAGTGTTTTGTGGAGTGGAAAGAGCAATTTGTTTCTAAAGAAAGGGGCAAGAGGGTGGTTCACTATTTGTTGAAGGAGATTTCAGGTGAATTGATTCTTGCCGTTGTGGGAACTGAGAGAAGTGTTAGGCATATGTTCTATGTAGTTGCTGAGGAGTTCTTGAAGGTTAGTGGGGCCGAAAATTCGGTCATTGCCAGCTATAGATGGAGATCGAGGAGGGAGGTTGTGAACTGGCTCACATCTATGCTTTCAAAGCAGCATCGCCAAGGAGATGATATCAGTAAGTTATTTACTTTTGCTTCCTTTATCGTCTTGCAAGTGTAAACAATGGTAAATTTTCCCATTAATTAGTTTCCTAATTTTCTTACAATAGCTGAAAGGAATTTCTTTTTGTCGTGTGAAACATAGATGCTATAAATATCAAGCTTCAGATTATTATAAGGGATTACCGGATCTTGTTCTTGAAACTGGTCTATTGCTTGTGTTCTGTGGTACAGTGGTAGTATTTGTAGTTTATTTCAGATTTGTATGGTTGTGAAGAAATGATTTGTTACATTAGAAATGAGCACTAGTATCAGTAATTTGAGCCCTAAGTGTTTTTCTTAACTTGTGTCATGTTTTAATCTCAGTGAGCGTCTTATGAAAACTGTTGTTCGCCTTCGAGTAGTAAAATGTTAAAAGAATATGTTTTGGAAGGACATTGAGTAAAAACTTTCTGGGTAAAAGATAAAATGAAGTTACCATGGACCTGGAAAAAGAAAGAAATATCTGTTACCGGTTCCCATCAGAGCCATGACCGAAGCAATTTGATCCATAAGCTGATGGAGACGTGATAGACAATCTGGTAGAGATAAGAAAGAAGGGATACAATCGAAAATCAGGAGAGAAGGAAATGAGATTTAGAAATTGTGAAGACGACTGAGACCGAGTGAGACCTGATCTAAGAAGTTGAGAGAGAGAGAGAGAGAAGCGTTATGATCGAGGTACGGATAGATGAGAACACAAGTAGAGAATCTGACAAGTGTGCAATTATGAGAGTCAAGACTTCTTTATTAGGTTTGTTATTTTTTTAACAGCCAAGATTTGCTGTCAGATTAATATGAGTGACTAGGATTTGTATATCATTAAATGGAAAGATAAGCGATTGGTTTGGCAGTCCGACGTCATAGTCAAACCAAACACAACCATCCCCTTATCTAATTTTATAAGCCAAACCAAAAGTTAGAGCATTTTCTAGTCATGAAATTAAGGAATTGTTTACCACTTTCTCACTCAATTCCTACCAAATAGTTCATTTTCCATTTTCAAAAGTATATTAATGGTACTAAATTTATTCAATTTAGTATACATTTATTTTGGTGTAGAAAACAATTTCATTTATTGAATACTACATTAATAAAAGAAGTGCAACTTATATAACTTTGTAAAAACAAACAAGTATTTGTGTTTTTACTTTTTAGTCATAATATTATCGAGTTGACCCCTTGAAAGTCAAAACGGGACTATTTTTGCCTGGAATAGATGGAGAAGCTTGGAAGAACAAAAATGAAACTGAAATTTGGAGTCATTTGAAATTTGTAAGAATGATTGAAAGATACTACAACATTCTCCATTGATTTGAGGTCCCTCTGGTTAATGAATTGATTACTTACTTTACGAGAGAATAAAGAGAAAAAAACTAGTGGCTGTATCACTCCATGGGACTTCTTGAGCTCCATTAAAAGCTACGGTGAAGTTTAAAGCTGAATCTGTTTCATTTGGCCGATACTATTTTTGTTTCAGGATGCCTTTTTTGCTGGTTTCCTGATCCTGTATTTGATACCTGATTTTGGAAATTCGTTTTCTACAGTTGCAATAATATGGCATACTTATTTAGTTATTAACTGGCTTAAATACTTAATGTAGCCATTTCTCCTCAGCAATTAACATGGCATACCTATTCTGAAGTATTTACACTGTGTACTGTTGCACTTGGCAGAATCACCTAAAGTTGATCGCATGTCTGGAGTCGGTGCTGGATATGAGGGTCGTCTGGCAAGGAATTTGAAAGGACCTGCTTTGGACATTGTGTGGTCGGGTGTACCTTGGAAATGTGGTAAAAAACTCAAGCACTTCCCTGCATTTTGTAGGGATGGGATCACTATAGAGGTAAGTTTCCATTTCAAATTGGAACTCCCGTTTTCCATCTGTTCAGAAGTTTATATATTTAAGTTATTTCTTCTACTCAATGATGTTCAGATACAATCGTTCGTATTTGTGATGGCGGAAGAAGAGAAGCGCCACCTGGCTTATTTGGAAGATATGTATGAAGACAGGAAAGGCCAGAAGAAGGTCAAAGTGAGGTGGTTTCACCATATTCCAGAAGTACAGGCAGCCATAACTCTTCGAAATCCTCATCCCAAAGAAGTTTTCATCACTCCCTATGCACAGGTCATCAGCGTAGAGTGTGTAGACGGTCCCGCCGTTGTCTTAACTCGTGAACATTACGAAAAATGCATTGCCATTTTCCCAAAAGATCTATTGGCTAGAGTTCATCTCTGCTTTAGACAGTTTAAAAGCAACCGCGTGAAGCCCTTCAAATTGAGCAAGTTACGTGGCTATTTTGACCAACCGATTTTTTCATGTTTGGATGCTGATTTTCCTGAGGAAGAAGAGATAAGTCCTGGTGATAATGTGAAAACAGGAGCTAAAAGGATGAGAAGTTCGAGAGGGCACCAGAAAACTCCATATGAACCTCCATTGTTCAAGAAGTTGAAGTATGATATGGTACGGACTGGAGTGGACCCACTTGGGTATACCCCACTTTATAAAGCAAATGAAAAGATTGAGCTGCTGTGCCAAGACAGTGGCATACGAGGTTGCTGGTTCAGATGTACAGTTCTGGAGGTTTCTAAAAGACAAATGAAAGTCCAATACAATGATTTGGATGACGAAGATGGATGTGGAAATCTCGAGGTATAGTCATTAGCTAATACTCCCTCCGTCCCAAAATGTGTCTCATTTGACTTTTTAGTTGAACTTTGACCACAAATATATGACAATTTAATTGTGTTCATGAAATTCTAAAAATTTATATTGATTCACCATTAATAATATTATCAACAACAACTTTTAGAATTTCATGAACATGATTAATCTCTCATAAATTTGTGGTCAAAGTTCAACAAAAAAGTCAAATGAGACAAACATTTTGGGACGGAGGGAGTATAAATGTAATTTTTAAAAGAAAAGGGAAAAGATGAAACAACTAAAGTTTTGATGTAATAATTTTTTGTTTTTGTAGGAATGGGTTTCAGCTTTCAGAGTAGCCATGCCTGATAAACTTGGAATGAGATGCTCTGGCCGCCCAACTATCAGACCTGCTGCCATCCACAATAAAACAGTCAGTTCTTTTGAGCTCGGTGCTCCAGTGGACGTGTGGTGGAGTGATGGTTGGTGGGAAGGCGTTGTAACTGGACTTGGTGAGACCGAAGATGGAGACAAGCAAGTATATGTTCCCAGTATGTTCCCACTGAAACTCTAACCAAAATCTTCTGTTCTCGAGTAATCCCACAGGAACCAAAAAGTTACATAATCTTGCTTACGATTTCTTACTCCCTCTGTCCCAAAATGAATGTCCAAAAAATTTTAAAATTTGCTTTGAGGTTTTGGACATTCATTTTGGGACGGAGGGAGTAGTTGTCAGTTACTGCAAAGTTTGTGGGCCCAGTTATTTATTCACCAATCAACAACTGCCCCCCAAGATTTTGCGGCTTTTGATTCTGTAGCATTGCTTTTCATTTTATTTCACTGAACTTTAAACTTTCAATGCCCCCCCCCCTCTTTTCGCTTTCTTGACAACAGGTGAAAGTTTATTGTTAAACGTACACCAAGAAAACCTACGAGCTTCAAGAGATTGGGTAGGGGACCATTGGGTTGATATTGTAGCAAATCCCGACATCCTTTCTTTGATATCTGCCATTATCAGTCCCGATTCTAAGCTTTCAATGTCCTCAACAATGGAGATCAATCTTGATGGTTCCTGTCTACCATGCCAAGTAATTCCCAGCAGTTCCAAACTTGACATTGTTGAAGAGAAGTCTGACTTAGCATGTTTAGCTGATGCCGCTAGCTTGCCTGAAGAAGACTTTGACAAGGACAAGGAGAATAATGAAAAAGATGGGCCCCATTATGTTCACGAGAATGAATTAAACGATAACAAGGTGGATGAGAATGTGACAGGTGTCCTTATTTGTAAAGAGAATAGTGAGGAATTTGCGACTGCAGGCCAGAAAATTGAATTAAATGCAGTGGAAGTCGTGGCATAATCGACAGTGGTTTAGGGTTAGATGGAAGCGTGTAAATATCGGATAGATGCATGCCCGTTTTCAAGTTTGGCCTCGGAGGTATATAGCTATGAGGTTATACTTGATTAAAGTTATGGATTTTTGTTGTTTAACAATTGTTTTGCGATTAAAAAAGAGACTAAAGACCACTCTGTCAGAAGTACTCGACAAGTCGGGTCCTCTCTGTTACTTATAGCTTACCCTGTAACCGACGAGTTGGGTCCTCTCTGTTACTTATAGCTTACCCTGTAACCTTTAGTGTGTTTTCGAATCGATTCCATGTATTGTTAACATTGTTAGAAACACTCACAATTAATGTCCATTGTTGTTGTTCTTTCTTTCCTCTGTTTTCTTCGATGCTCGAGTTCTGACAATCAAGGATGAAGGCGTCAGGTTAATGTTCTAGCACTTTCTGACATCTGACTTATTCAGAGAAGTCTGATTCCCAGGTAGGTAAGATGACACTAGCTTGACTTCCTCAATTGGGTGTAGTTTGACTTTATTTTGCATCTTACAGAGTCAACATTAGCCAAAGATTTGACTCTGTTTTGCCTGTATAAAGTCAATATCTTCTTGTAGTGTGATATATATCAAATAATCTTTGACTTGCATTGTCTGAATGCCTAACTAGTGACAACTCTGTTTTTTGGTCAATTTTGCTGAAAGCTAAATCTAAATAAAATATTCATACATCTGAATCTGAAAGTTCTTATAATCATTTATACACAAGAAAGAAATAAACCAATAAGTCAAAATTTTGTAAGCATATCATAATCTCAGCCATTGCTCTCCGCCGATGAATTTCGTGTCAAGGAAAGGCCTGACATCGTAGTAATTCAAAGACTTTGACCATCGAACTCTGTTTCTTCTATCGGCACCTTTCCCCCAGCAATGGTACTCCCCAAATACCGCCGTTCTGTGAACCCAAAACCAATTTAATTAGTAATAAATCAATCCAGGAATGAGCTAATTCAAGTTTAGAAACCAAACCTTTGTCTGGTTATCTCATCCCAGTCACTCCAGCCTGACGGATCGATTATATTGTCAATGTTACAGTAGGAATAAATAATCCTAGAATAGTTTCCCCATGCCCGTCCCAAAAAGACCGAGCTTCCACTCCCAGTTATCGTACAATTTAGGAAAGAAAATCCAGTTTCTTCTTTCGGATCATCTCTGTGATGAGCTGCAATGGCTCCATATTGTTCAGCTACCGAGTGCAGAACACAATCCTAGTTTCATCAAATTATGTTACATTAAACATAAACAAAGTACTGAATTATGTATATATATCAGTTTCCAAACAGAATTTGCATACAATCAGTACCTTAAAAAGTGATCTGGCATTACCAAAAATGAAATCAATGGAGCCTTGAATATAGGACTTGTAAAAATAATGAGAGCCTTGTTCATCTAAAAGTGTGTCCTGAGTACCTAAAATCCTAACTCCATAAAACACGGCTTTGTCTCCGGCCACCCTCAATGCCACCGCCTGCCTCTTATAGGCTCCTGGCTCCGACACCACTGTGTTCTGCAGTATAACCACCACAAATTAATCACCATTTATGATCTTAACAAATTTCAATCATATATATAGATATATTAATTACCTCGAAAGTAATTGAGGCTGCGCAGAAATAATCGGATTCAATGGCGACAGAAGCTGTTCTATAAGTCCCAAGTTCACTCCCATCCAAGGCTATATCAGAGGCTTTGTTGTTCCAAGTTATGACAGTTTCTGATGCATTATCGGGTTGGCCGATGAATGAAATGTATGGCTTGGAAGCTGGAATAAATACTTTTTCCCTGCATGCCCATCAGCAAGAAAGATCAATAATAATCAAGAGCGAAATTATACAGTTCCGGCTCCGGCAAGAAAAGCTCCGGCACCGGACTAGTTGATTGATCATCAAACGACGAACCTGTAAATGCCAGGGTGAATGAAAATTTTGACCCTCTGATCATTATGTAGAGGCACCATATCAACTGCTCCTTGAACTGTAACCGAATCACCATTCCCATTCTGATCAACCACAATGATTTTACTCCGATTTCTTCCATCTCCCAAGTATAACCTCACTTCTGCTCCGCCATGCTGATCGCCGGAGGAACGATCCGCCACCTTCATGTCATCCCAAGTTATGTAATCATAATTCCTTTCAAATGAAGCAAAACCCACAAGAAAATCACCCACAATTACCAAACAAATCACAACCCACGTAGTAAAAACACTGAAATTCATCGCTAATGAGTGTTTTAATCGTGGGTTTTGAGTATAATTTGAAGGGGGTTTGGAGAAGAAGGTGAGAGTAATAAATAAAGAGGAGCGTGAGAGTGGGTGGAGGAAGGGAGGGAAGGGGAGTCCTTGTGAGAGTCTTGTATTCTAACGTCCGGAAAAGGAGGTGGACACATAGCATGTTTAAATGAACCCAAAGTAGAAATACAAATACTAGTGTTCTTATTCAAGTAAAATTGAAATGCAAAGAAAGATGGGGGAATTTTAAAAGACCAAAATTATTGAAAGGTGAAAGGGTTAGTCATGAGGGTTTTGCTCTTAGCTTTATTTCGTTTTTATCCCACTAGATTTGTTACAATATTTAGTTGTATATATTCGGGTCACAAACAATCAGTGGTTAATCTACACCTAATCTATTGATGGTGGCGGATCTACACCTAATCTATTGATGGTGCCCATTTCTCCCCGACGGTCGCCCACTCGTACAACAACTTGTGATTTTTTGAGATTCCTTTGCGGGTGGTCGCTCAGCTGCTCACCGACGGTCGCTCGCTTCTTCAGCGTTTCAAATTATCTATTAATCTTTTTTTTTTCTAAGCAAATGCGACGTCGTTTTGTAAAAAAAAATAAAAAAAATTTGGTGGTACCGACGCATTATTAGGCACACAGTGAGATCCGTCCCTGGTCACAACATCAGTTCTTTCGTTTCATTTTTTATTGACATTTCTTTAAAGGCATATAATCCCGTAAGGATTATATTGAATATATACGGCCTATCCTTCAATATTAGAGGTCGTTATATTAATTTGTTATCAATCTACCCTTAATATAGTTAAACGCGAATATCGCATCTGACTTTCGTACTTTTTATAAATACTCTTGATTTTTTTCTTGATTTTCTTTAGTACACACCAATTGATTGATGACCATCATATCCATTCAGGCGCGAATTCAGAATTTTGAAATCGCGTTGGCTTGTTATTTAAAAAATATTGTAAACAATAATAACAGTGAAAAATAACTTTATATATAAAAAAAGTTACATATAGTAGGTGACTTATGTAAAAAAAAAAAAAATTGATCCCACCTCAAAAAAGGCTAGATCCGCCCCGATCATATCACGCATAAATTTGTTAGTAGATTGAAACCTATAATTTTGGTTAGGTCAAAAACAAAAAGTAAGGGGATGGAGATGGCTTTGCTAATGATCTCTGACGAGTGCATTTGAACCTTAATTACATAATTGTCGTGTATATTTTGAGTAATATTTGAACATGTTGATGCAATATTCAAACCCTAATTACCTCCTTCTACCACTCATTTCTCTAACTTAATAGAATTCCTACATTTTCGTCTGAGAAATAATTGGATTTTTTTTTCTAGATTGGCTAGAATATTGTGCTCCCTTAAAAAGATTGGTGACAATTGACCTACATAAAAAATTAGATTTTTTTCTTTCTAGATCGACTAGAATATTGTTATCAGTCACTTATTTTTACGCCGGAGGAATTTTGCCGGAGTCACCTCCAGCTTAGTTCGCGTTCATGTTTGTGTGTAGGTGTGACTATTTGACCATTCGAAAAGGGGCATCCGAAGTATCAATTTTTCCTATTTAAGATTAATTCCTGTGCAACTCGTTTGGCGGTGTAGCATCATATTCATTCTTTAATTCTCGTGCATGAATTATTTTGAGATACTTCGAACGGGATGGAGGTAGTATTTCTTAGGGTTTAGCTGTGAATTTAAATTGAAAAATAATTGTCTAGACTGAAAACATTGAAAAGAAAAAAAAAAAAGAAAAGAAAAGATGGTCTGTTTGTTAACGAGTAGTTACGTTTTCAGCTCAGTGCCATTCCCCCTGGTTTTCTTCTAGCTTTGTGACTCTCTATACTAGCGCGTGAGACTAATTACTGAGTCCCGGAAATAGCGGGACGTGGAGAGAGAGTGCCTAAATATAGGTGCGCGTGGATTTTGAATAGGAAGGAGTAGGTTAATGAAATTTGGCCCATTTTATTAAGATGGGCTAATTTTTAGTATGTTACAAAGGCCCATTTCTAATGGCCGGTCCATGTAATTGTAACGTATTCTTTTTTCCAATTTATATTACAAAGGCCCATTTCTAATGGCCGGTCCATGTAATAGAACAAAAGGGGTATAATTAAAGCTGTCAATTTGGGACCGTTCCATTGAAACATTCCATCTCGCCATACAAATGGCACGGAATAATATATTCTAATCTCATATAAAGCAGATCTATTTGAGATATCCCATTTGGGACGCGAAACAAGGCGAGATGGAACGGGATGTCCCACATTTTTTAATTTTTTTTAATTATAATCTTTATTTTTTAAATCCCTAAGGCATTTTAGCACTTAGTTCTTAGTTTTTTTTTTTTTTTTAATATCCATTTTTTTGGTGTTGATTAAACTATTTTATAAATTTAAGGCCTCTATCGACATTTTGAATATTGTACTTTGCTTAAATTTCTGTTTTAACCATGATTGTTACTCCCCCTGTCTCATTCGAAAAGACACAAAATTGATCTTGTACTGAAATTAAGTAGAGTATATAATGGTGTATGTTTTGTGAGTATGAAAAGTGATGGATGAGAGAGAAAGTAGTATAGAGAATAGTTAATTGATAGTTATTGTAATTATGATAAGTGAGTCCTACGACTAATAAAATATTAAAAAGTTTTCAATTTGAGAGTGTGCATTTTTTAAATAACACACTAAAAATGAAAATTTGTGTCTTTTCAAATGGGACGGAGAGAATATTTTTTAACAGTTTTAACCCTTATACTTTAGCGCACTCATTTTCCCCAAAAGTAGTGAAAATAAAGGCATTTTTTCAGCAATTTTAACCATTATACTTTAGGCTTTTCGGAGAAAATGAGTGCGTATATAAAGTAAAACTGTTAAAACTGTTAAAAATAAAATATGATGATTGTCGATTGTTCTAAATTTAATAAGTTTTTATCTTGCTGGATTGTAAGTGATTAATCTTACGTTTTTAATTAAATGTTTTAACATCATCATCTCAATTGGATTTTAATTTTATAATATTGGCGTTGTATTTTTCCGGAGTAGCCTGGCCGACTGACCCGCGTTTCGAGGTGGGATTGGACCGGATGAATGACGAATTTTAGGCCGTAAGAATTCAAGATGTTCCATTCTTTGTCAATTGTTCCACAATAAAGCCCATAGTCCAGCTGAGCTGGGCTTGGAGTTTAACTTCGGGTCCACCCGAACCGAACCGAAACGAAACGGAGCTTCTCCTTATCTCCATCTGGATAATACTCAAAACCGCAAACCAGAGCCAAACAATTGAAAGGAAAAAAGCTCAGAGATGGCAATTTCGTCATCACTGTCGTCGTCTACATTATTTCCGTTAACCTCAAGTTCTTCGAAACCTAAACTTCCTACTGCGCTCTCTTTCCTTCCAATCGCTTCTAAGCAACAACAGTTGCAGCATCTTTGTAGACTGTCCACCACCCGTGTTTTTGCCGCTCCTGAACTCTTGGATTCCGCCGTTTCTGTTTCCGACCCCGCTGTTCCTGAGTTCTCGGATGAATCCCCTGCTTTTTACGACCCCGCTGCTCCTGAGGTTCGTAATTTTGGGTGTTTTATTACTTTGTGTGGCGTTCGAATTTGTTTTCCTTGTTTAATTTTGAATGCCTGGGTTGTAATTTCAGGTTGAAGGCATTGAAATTCCCGATTGGGACGAGGTATTTCATTTTCTTTCAGTTTCGTTTTGTTCTGTTTTGGTGGATATTTATCAATTTAGATATAGTCAATCTTAATTTGGGAAAAATGAAATTTGGGGTCATGCGTAAATTGAAATTGGTATATGTCAGGACATTGTGTTTGTGTGTGTTTGGGGGGGGGGTTGGAGGTGTGAAGTGTTTATCAGTATTCTGATTAGAATTTGTTTGTATTTCATGTTTTATAAGGACTGCAAATCAAAGGAAAAGCTAGAGGGTCTTAGACTGTTAGGGTATTCTGCTTTGCTGTTTCTTTGCTATCGTATAAATAATTAAATGGTACTTGAATTAGGATTGGAAGTCGAGAATTGGGGTAATGAGGCACTGAGGATATTCGTTGGCAGTGTAATACTCCCTTCATAAAACTCAAAACGGTGCACAACCGAAAAGTTTATATGCATAATTTTTGGAAGTGTAAAGTCAATACGTTGTTGAGATAATGTGCATCTTTTAGGAGGTGGACTCTTCATAATATTTCAAAATAAAATGGTTGACTTTGGTCACTTAAAGATTCAACCTTCAAAATTTAAGCCCAATATTGCCATAGCCTTTCAACTTTTCCCTTCAGCGTGTCTCATAAGCATCTCGACTATCCTTAATCTTTTTGTCATTTGGGGACACATAATATGCTAGAGCATATCCTATTTATTACATTGCTTTGCAAAAGAAAAATTATATAGTCCCACTCGAATCAAGACCTAAGATTCACTAGTTCACATAACCACTAATGTGAAGCAGAACGGCAAATCAATAAAGTTATGATCTTCTGCACGGATGATTTGGAAGAGTCAAAACCATAAATACTTGAGAGGCTGTTTTCGGTTCGAACTTAGAATTTGGTTGCTGGACACACCAATCTATCAATTCCAGCAAAGCCCCAACCTACATAAGCTTGCTTACGCAGAATTTAGCAAAGACGTCCCTCTATGAAGCAGCCAAGACTTTCTAAGAATTTGGTGCTGCAGTCTACTTTCATTTAAGCACACTTGTTAACTTATAGTTCATTGCATAGTCTTAGTTGGTTGTGAGGGTAGAAAGCTATTATCACCTATTTATTGGTTCCAAAAGAACGACCTTTAATGTCAGGAATCTCTTGTCTATCATTTTATTATTTTCTTATTCTTGAGTTTCAATCCGCCAGGTGAAGAGTTACTTAAACCCCTTTCAGTATTTGATTTTTGTTGATTCATACCAATAATAATAACTATAAGTCTATAACCCAAAGAACAATAAGGGGGAATGGCATCATAGTGCTATCCTAGACTCAAAAAGGGGTATTATCCCTCACTTGGGGTTGCAGGCTGCAACTTGCTTGCACAAAGTCAGAATCACTAGTAATAACGGTCACCCGTATGGAGGTGAATTTGTTATTAGACCCTGTATACATAGGCATCACCAATCACATCTTCAACTTTCAAAAGTGGACTCTGAATGGAATGGAGGTAACTAAGTAAGGCCACATACTTTCTGCACCTCATAAATATGATTTCACTTATAAGTTAAAAAAAAAAAGGATGATGGCTCTGAAAATTATGGTTACTTATCTTTCTTGTATGAAGTTAATGGTTACTTTGAAAACTATAATTTAATGTCTTAATATCTCAAGATATCTTCTGCCCCTATAATATTTTTTACACCCTTCAAGTGAAATCCTAGCTTGGTGCCCTTGTATTGCAATATTTTTATCTGTCTTGAAATTCATACTCCCCCCCCCCTCCCTAAATGATCGTCCAAATTTCATTTAGGCGATATTCTTAAAATGTTTACTTTTTATACAATTATGTTGCGAAGATGCATAAATATTCTTGCTATCCACTTTCTAAATATTTAGTTTTGCAAGTATAAATTGACTAGTGAATTTTTTTTTTGGTAAAAAAACAATTAGAGACAAGGTTTTTCACCAAAAGGACAATTTTTGGACAAAAAATTCTTGAAATTGGCATTCATTTAGGGACGGAAGGAGTATTATTGTACTACCTCTGTCCCAAAAAATACTCCCTCCGTGTCTAAATAAATGTCACACTTTGACTTTATTGGTGAACTATGTTGAACTTTGACCAAAAAGTTTTGAAAATTTGATTATCTTTGTACTAGTCTGAAAATGATTATTGATACACCAATAAAACATTATTCATAACCATTTTAAAATTTCCGTGAAGATAAATTATTTAGCATAAAATGTTGGTCATAAGGGTCCACATTTATTGTGGGACAGAGGGACTAGACCATAGTGACTAAAATCCTAGCTTGGTGACCTTGTAATGCAATATTTACATTTGCATTTAAACATGAATTATGTAGACCATAGTTTACCCTTTGGTCGTTCTCGCTTGTGTGGTTTTGAAGATCATACTAGTCCATAATTTGCTATTTTCTACACATAATCCAGTAGTTAAACATCTCATTACCGCTCGATAATTTTTAGCAGCAATTAATAATTTTAAGTTGCGTCTCCTCAGTTGCAACCGAAGCTGATAATCAGAGTTAAGCTGAAATCATACTTTGTGCCTCTGATCGAGGACTCGTGCAAGAAGATCTTAGATGCAGCCAGGAAAACCAATGCCAAAGTCTGTGGGCCCATTCCGTTGCCTACGAAGAAGAGGATTTACTGTGTGCTGAAATCTCCTCATGTTCATAAGGACGCAAGGTTTCAATTTGAGATCAGAACCCATTCGAGACTGATTGATATTCTGTACCCAACTGCTAACACCATTGATGCTTTGCTGCTGCTCGATATTCCTCCTGCTGTCGATGTACAGCTTACTTATTGAGGAACCAAATGGTGAAGTTTTGTAAAGACTGCAGTGATTGTATGCCACTAATTTTCAATCCCTTTTTTTGGGTAATTTATTGCATGATGAAATTGTTAAAATTTTATTTGGGTAAATATGTGAACTGTTGTATAGATGAATGCTAGTTTCTTTTTTTTTTTTTTTATTATTATTATTTTTTTTTTTTTGCTACAGGTGAAAAATCAAATAACAGAGTGAGGTAACAAAAGGTAAATCGAACGTACTCGCTCCGTTTCATAATAATCCCTCCGCCTTGTAAAGATAAAGGCAAAAACCATATTTTTATCACTGAACTATAGTATTTTTTTAAAATGTTCTAATTGAACTATTTTTTTTTTCAAAATGTTCTCACTGAACTTTTACATTTTTCAAAATGCGCTCACTTTGTTAACAAATTTGCTTAAAATTCAACAAAATTTAGCCATATGACCTTATGACTAGTTTTTGTTATATACGACCTAGGGTAAATGTTTTTTTGGGGGAACTAATTTGTAATATTTCTTATAAACTATGTGCTAATAACATTTTACATTAAAAATATATTGTACTCTTCATCATACATGTCAACAATGTTAACAAATTGGTTGAAAAATTAACTAACATTATACACGTTAAGTCACGTAACTAAATTTCTTTAGGTTTTTAGCGTATATATTAACGGAGTGAGCAAATTTTGAAAGTTCAGTAAGAACATCATACTCTCTCTCTCTCTCTCTCTCTCTCTCTCAAGAACAAGCCAGAAATAGAAATAGGGATTTGTTTGCTGAGTTGCCCATAGACCTCATCCATATTATAATCACGTGGATTGAAATGGAATTGAGAGAAAGTAAATGTCGTCGTGAGATTTAGTACAACTTTGCTCTTGATCCAATTTTGTTTTAATCATTTATTTTGGAGCGAAAGGAGTAATTAAAACGCATAAAGAAAAATAAAATTGAGCCATCAAATTGGTCACGCGCGAGTTAGTTAGGGTGAAGTTAGGGGAATTTTGTCCCTCCGAAACACACTCGTTATATATTTCTAACATTATGTGACAATTCTGTTAAATGGATAACGAGGGTTAGTCACGTGACGGCACATACGACCCCGTCTATATATAGGGTTATGATATTCCAATAAAAATAAACAATAGTGAGGATATATGTAAAACAGGTATAGTTTAGTGACCAAAGTAGTAGTTTTGCCGCCTTCTTTTTTTTTTTTTTTTTTTTTTTTAATATGGAGAAGTGGCTTTCAAAGAAGGGAGGGGGTAAAGTTAAAAAAAGGAAAATGAGTGGTGCTCCTCAGCAATCTGAAAGGCCATTAAGGGTGCACCACCAATTGTTGGGTTGGACCACTCTGGTTCAATATTGACCATGAGACCCAAATCCTAACCTATATGGTTCAGGAGGACTGTCTTCTTCTTCCTACTTGATCATACTCCCTCGGGGCGGATCTTGTACTTAATTTACGTGACTCCAGTCTCTCTCAGAATTTTGATTTTTTTTTTTTACCTAAGTCACTGATTATATATAATTTTTTTTATATATGAAGTTATTTTTCGCTGTTATTATTATTTACAATATTTTTTAAATATCAAATTCACGCAATTTCAAAATTCTGAATCTGCCCGCCCCTGTACTCCCTCCTCCTTACTTTTTGTGGACAATGATCAAAAACCCCACTTGCGATCCAATATTCCTTAAAAGCGACCACTCTTAATTTTAATTATAAGATAATGGATTAGTGTCTTTGTTTTAAAATACTTTAATAAATTGCTTTACTTTTACTCGATTGTTGATTATTTGTATTTTTATAAATTTACACTACAATCATTACTAAATACAAATAAGATTATTTTTTTGGCCGAAAACCATTTAATTATTAAAAATTGCAAAAATTCAAACATTTATCTATCCGGCCATGAGGTAAATTAGTAACGACTCCTCCTATACGAACGAACAAAGAGAGTAAGTATTTCCTTTGTCCCAAAAACTTGAAATTAATATTTGTGTATGTTTCCGAAATATCAAAAAGTAAAAAAAAAAAAAACTTTAGAGAAATAAAACAAATTAATCTAATGAATTATAGCTTATTCATTTAGGGTGAGTTTGGCATTGCTTCTGATTTCCTGAAAGTGATTTTTCAAAAGTGATTTTAGAAAAATCGATTATTTGCAATAAATACTAAAATTTATAAGAATGTTTGGATAGTATATTTTCAAAACTGATTATTGAAGATAAATACCAAAAATGACCTTTATGATATGTATCTTGATATAATAAATGTATAAAAGAGATAGAGCTTATTATTGTAAAAACAACACAAATAACAGCTTCTAAGAATCACTTTTAGCAAAAGCTGGATCATAGCTGATTCTACGAAAACACAGTTTTTTGCGTTTTAACAGCTTAAAATCATAATCAGTATTGTTATCCAAACGCTATTAAAAGTGATTTTGAGCTTCAAAAGTGATTATAAGCCACAAAAAAGCACTCCCAAACTCACCCTTAGGTTACGTATAAATAAATAGACTTTTTTTCATAGCATAGAAGTGCACATTATCGCATTAAGGCTCCGTTTGTTTCACGAAAAATAATTACCGGAAAAAGATTCTTGGAAAATATTTTTCGAAAAGTGAAAATATTTTTCGGAAAACATTTTTCTATGTTTGGTGAATTTTAAGAAAATATTTTTCGGAAAACATTTTCCGATGTTTGGTAGTTTCATTAAAGTAAATTTGTAAAGGTAAAATCAATACAAACAAACAAAGGAAAATGAGGAAAATATTTTTCGAAAAGCAACTTTCTTAGGTAGAGGTAAGGAAGTCATTTTCTTTAAAAATCAAGCTCATTTTTCTTTAACCCATAAAATATTTTTCGTTGACTTCATTTTTCAGTGTTTACCAAACACAGAAAAATGGGAAAAACATTTTTCGAAAAATGTTTTTCCCAAACAAACGGAGCCTAAATTACAAATCCAAAAGGAAATTCATAAAATAAAATAAATGCATTTAAACATCTATATTTTTTTGAAGTAAAAGTAGGTATTCATATATAAATACTACTTCATCTCTTTGTTTCAATTGAAAAATCACAAAATTTCATTTTAGCTGTCATTTAAAAAGGCACATTCAAAATGGAAACTTTTTAATATTTCTTTATTTATAAAATTCACTTGTTATACTCACAATAACTATTTACTTACTATTTTCTATCACACTTTCTTTCTCCTACCTCAATTTTTGTACTCGCAACACTTACTTCATTATACAATTTTCTTAATTTTCGCGCAAATCAAATTTGTGTTTTTTCAAATGAAACAGACGAAACATATACTCCCTCCGTCCCGGTAAAACCCACACTGTTACTGTTTGCATGGGAATTAAGGAAAAAGTTAGTGGAGAAAATGTTGTGAGTATGAAAAGTGAGGTTGAAGAGAGAAAGTGGGGTAGAAAATAGTGATTTGATTGGTGTTATGAGTATAAAAGTAAAGTATGAGAGAGAATTAGTGGGTGAAATAGTAAAAATTCTTTGTCATTTTAGGAAGTGTACAGTTTGTAATAAGACGCTCAATAAAAAAAGTGTGCCGGTTGTAGTCCCGTGTGCAGATTGTAGCGGAACGGAGGTAGTAATATTATCAATTAGTAAAATAAAATACTCCCTCCGTCCCATGAATTTATAGACTTTTAGTTTTTCACGGGAATTAAAGAGGAATTATTATATTGAAAGTATTGTGAATGTGAAAATAAAATAGGAGAGAGAATGAGTGGAGAGAATAGTAAATTATAATGGTGATGTGAGTATTAAAATAATGTAGGAGAGAAAATGAGTGGAGGGAATAGTAAAGATTCCTTTTCATTTTAGGAAAGTACTCCCTCCGTCTCGCTACAAATCGCACACTTTCCTTTTTGGGTGTCTCATTACAAATCGCACACTCCCAAAAAGAAAATTTTATATTAATAAAATATTCACCCTACTCCACTCATTCTCTCTTCTACATTATTTTAATACTCACAACACCATTATAATTTATTATTTCCTCCACACATTCTCTTTCCTATTTTATTTTTACACTTACAATATTTTATTAAAATATCATATTTCTTAATTCCTGCACAAACAATGTTAATGTGAATATTAGCGAAACGAAGAAAGTATATATTTTTATGGAACATTCAAAAAGAAAAGTTTATATATTATGGGATGGGGGAGTTTGCAAACGGGAAACGTAATGGATTACATAAATGTGGCGGCATGGCTTCCCAATTGATCAACGTCAAATCAAACAGCAAAATCTAGTGAAGCTACACGTCATGACTGACGTCAAAACGTCAACGTTCCCACTTTATCGTTCCCTTGTCCTTAATGATAATCATAACAGCATAATGTACAACCCCTTACTACGGTTGGTCTTTTAAAAGCTCTTTTTTTCTTAATAATATTAAATTCATAAAATTCTTGAAAATTTGACTCAAAAATTACTTTTGAAACAAATCATTTCTCCTCAAGTTTTTATTAAATTAAAATGATCTGAAAGTTTTTATACAGTAATATACTCCCTCCGTCTACTTACATACTTCACACTTTCTATTTTGAGCGTCCAATTACATACTTCACACTTTATTTCTTTACCCAAAATGAAAAGTTTTTATTATTAAAAAATTAACCCTACCCCACTCATTCTCTCTCCTACATTATTTTAATACTCACAACACCATTATAATTTACTATTTCCTTCACTCATTCTCTCTCTTATTTTACTTTTACACTTACAACATTTATATCATTATTTTTTTTCTTAATCCACGCGTGAACAGTAACTGTGAAGTATGTAAGTGGACGAAGGGAGTATAATACTGCATGCAATATTATTATATTCACTCATATGTAAATATAATACTGTATCATAATACAACATGAAAAAGAACTTTTCAAACATTATGATACTTTTTTAGAACTCCTCAACCACTCTCCCAAAATTCTTACATGATTTACATAAGACAAAATCAAAAGAGAAGGATCATATTTTAATACAACTAAAATCTATTTTAATTTTTTCATTGATATATAATAGAAAATGCATTATTTATAAGTTTTATTTTAAATATTTAATCAAAATTAAATTAGTTTAATTATAAAAATTGAAATACAATTATATTTTCGAGAGATGAAAGTAAGCTCAAGCGAAGTACCGACAATATTACAATAATGAAGATGTGATAGGAAAGTTTCCTAATGTGGTCCAATAGAATATCTCAAAGGTTTTTCTAGTTTGCCTGATAAAAGAAAGATAAAAGAAATTATCGAAATCTTTCACTTTGTTGTAATCGGTTGGTTCAAGTGTATTAAGCAGATCTAATTTGAACTATTTGCCACCAAGCTTTTCTTCTTCTTTTTTTTTTTTTTTTTGTACTCCTCAAATCATACAAAATTCTTAACTAACCTTTTAAAATGATAGATATCTCTACCCACACACCCCTCAGAACAGATCTAATTTGAACTGTTTGCCACCAAACTTTTCTTCTTCTTTTTTTTTGTACTCCTCAAACCATACAAAATACTTAACTAACCTTTTAAAATGATAACCACATCCTAGATATCTCTACCCCCACACCCCTCAAAGCAGATCTAATTTGAACTGTTTGCCACCAAATTTTTCTTCTTTTTCTTCTTTTTTGTACTCCTCAAACCATACAAAATTCTTAACTAACCTTTTAATATGATAGATATGGGCATGTTTGATAACCAAATTAAGATCTTAATTTGAAACACTTTAAGAGATTAAAAAATTAAGCTTGTTTGGTAAGGTAAATTTGAATCACTTAAATAATTAAGATTGTCTTAAAAAAGGCTATTAATTTTAAGTGGGCAAGGAGTAGCTTAACAAGGTAAGAGGTGAAAAGAATGAGAAAAAAAGGGAATGAGTTCAAATTCACACATCAACATATTTTATTTATTTATTTATTGTTACTTCCTTTTGTTGAAATATTTTTTCTTTTCATACAAATTATATTTGACCAAGTATGAAAATATAATTTTTTTAATATTAACATTTAATAATATTTTTATTAAAGTATCATTATATAATTTTTTTTATTATTTGTCAACATTTGTGATCATATTTATCAAACCAATCAAGATAAATATTATTATGGGATAAAGAAAGTACAAATAAAAATATTTAAATATTATAAGATTAAAATTTACTTATAATAATAATAATAATGTATATGTCAATAATGAATTTATTTTATTATAAAATCATAAATATTATTCATATAATATTTTAAATGTTGAGTTGAAATTCTGAAAATTCAGATGTAAGTGGTTTGTCATTATCAAACAAACATAAGTCTTCAAAATTCAGCAACTTAATGATTTCAGCTCTTAATTTTCAGCTCTACATTTTCAGAACTTAATTTTCAATTTTACCAAACAGGCCCTATCTCTACCCCCACACCCCTCAAAGCAGATCTAATTTGAACTGTTTGCCACCAAGCTTTTCTTCTTCTTCTTTTTTGTACTCCTCAAACCATACAAAATTCTTAACTAACCTTTTAAAATGATAACCACATCCTAGATATCTCTACCCCCACACCCCTCAACAGTTATATATCCAAACCCTAAAGAGGAAAAAACTCAGTTGTTACGATCAATTTCGAGTAGAGGTATATTGTTGATTAACAACTGGGAAGATATAAAATTTCAACAATCCAAAAGGTCTAATTTATTTTTTTCTTCAATATTTGGTCAAATTCTGTGACGACCCCAACCCTAGGCACTCATTTTAAATAATAAATTATATGCTTTTAATATTTATGTTATCTTTATATGTTCAATTATACCTTTAAATTCTTAAATTGAGATAAATTGAGTGAAAAGTAAAATTAGGATCTTATGAGAATTTATTGGACGTTAAATAAAGAAACTAGGGGAAATAATAAAAAAATGGGAAATTATTAAATAGATAAATGTTGGAGGAGGTTAAATAAATGAGTAGGATGAATTAAGGGAATAAGATTTATTTTAATTTAAATTGAGTGGGTGAAAGCCTTGGTTATTTTGAAATGGGGGGCCAAAATCCCTTACTTCTCCCATGCCATGCCAAGTGTCCTCCCTCCCTCACCTCTCTTACTCCTTTCCCCTCCTCCTCCTCATTCACTACCCTTCTTCCCTAGAGAAACTCTTTGAATCCTCCATTGAAGCTCCCACTCCCCAAGCTTTGAAGTCAAGACTTTCTTCACCAAAAATCAAGTTTTAGAGCACCATTGAAGTTGAATCACCTAGAGGAACCCATCAAGATCAATCTTTCCTTATAAAATCCAAGTAAGTTGTTATGACTTCCCTTCTTTTAATTGTTCATACTCTCCTTGATGTTCTTCTTGTTCTTGTGATGCTTGGTTCTTGCTTTGGAAATTTTAGGAGAGTTGAATGTTGGGAAAATGGAATTATTGAAGTTAGGGTTCATGGAAGATCTTGTAAAAAGGGTTTGAAATGGGTAGAATGGGTGTAGATAAATGATCTAGGACTACTTTGTTTTGAGTTTACATGTTTTTATGGGACTTGGAAAGATTTAAGTATCATTTGGTGTTCTTGAGCTAAGTTTGGTTGAAGGAATGGGAAACTAGGGTTAAAAAGGGGTTAAAAACTGAAAAAAAGGGGCTGGAGGAGGCTTGGGCGGTCGCCCAAGTGGGCTTGGGCGGTCGCCCAAGCTGGCAGGAGGTCCAAATTCCCTTGAAGTCCACTTGGGCGGTCGCCCAAGTGGTTAAGGGCGGTCGCCCAAGAGGGCAGAAACCATAAATTCTCTTGAGGTCCACTTGGGCGGTCGCCCAAGTGTAAGGGCGGTCGCCCAAGACCCTGAACCAAGATTTTTCAATTTAAACTAGGATCGTTTGGCAAGTTGTTTGGCCACTTAAAAATGGTGAATCCCACTTAGTAATTGAACTTGAACCTTCATTTAGGTCTTGTATCCTTGTATATGGAATTTGTAGGGTAGGTTTATGATCCCTCATTTCCTTACTTGATGTTATATATATTGTTGTTGATATTGTTTAGTGTATTCATAAATTGTTACACTTTGATATTGTTGGGCATGAGTATATATTACCATGTGGCTATTGTTTATCCCTTTTTGTGGATTTTATTCAAGTATCTATTATGTGCTTGATATGTGTGAGTCACCGACGTTGGGGTATAACATAATACGATCAATTATGGAAGTGTGACCTAATGTGATCGGATTATGTTATATACGCGACCGTCCCCTCCCGTGGCCACAAAGTTGGGGTTATAAGCGTCTGTATTGAGCCCAAAAGCCTTACGTAGTTGCTCTTGTCTTATTTGGTTCCCTGAAAAACGGGTCTTTTAAGACGTGAGTATTGCTTAAGCGGCTCACCGTAAATTGGAGTATTATTATACCCAATGTTGTACGACTACTTGCTCGTACGGGAAAAGGTAAACCAAGGTAATGGAAGGTGTTTATAGCTTTCCCAATGTGTTATGTGTGACTTGTTATATGTTGCATTTATTTGGCATATTGCTTTGCATCCATAATAGCTTGCTTTGAGATTTATTCTCACCCCTCTCCCTTTCTTGTTTTAGATCCCGAGACGGGAGGACCGCCCAAGTAAGGACGGAAAGGAGTTTGGCCGTGAGCATTTTGGGATATTGTCGGGTACGTTAGGTTGGCGTAGAAATTATTTTGTCATAATTCCTTTTGGGCGTTTGTAATTATAAACTTTATCTTTCTACGTTAAAAACCAATATCTTTTGTAACTAAACGGTTGATCGTTTTCGAAGTTAGTTATCTCCTCCTCCAATGTGGAGTTGAGTGGAGTTCTTTTAAAATGTTATATTATAAATGTTTATGTTTGAAAGTCAAAGTAAAGTTTTAAAAGTTTAGTGTTTTCGGGTTAGTTTGAGGACGCTCCAACTCGGGACACGTGTAGGTTCCGGTCGGGGTCCTCACCTGGTATTCTCGGGTAGAGTCTAGGCGAGCGAGAGTGTGTGATAACCGACGTCGAGTGTTTAATGCAGGAGTTTGTTGTTATGGCGGGAAATGATGGTGATCGAATTGGTTTGGGTGGTGTTGGTAATCCGAATGCCGAGATGATGGATATGTTCCGAGGGTTTCTTCAAAGATATGGCAACTCGTAATCGAATTTGAATCAATCCAAGGCGTGCAAGGGCAACATGGTTTGGAGAAGTTCGTGAAGATGTCTCCTCCTAGCTTCAACGGAGATCCGGATCCGGTGAAGGCCGAGAGGTGGCTTCGAGGCTATGAATAAGATTTTCGCGGCTATGGAGAGTTCGGATGCGGAGAAGGTGAGATGTGCCGTTTTCAAGTTGGAAGGACCGGCGAGCAACGGTGGCAGGTAGTGAAGGATGGTTGGGACCGGATTTGACACCACGTACATGGGAGAACTTCACACGCAAGTTCCGGATCACTTTGTGCCGATGGTTACTAGAGACAAGAAGGAAGGCGAAGTTTCGAAACTGGAGCAAGTGGACCATGACGATAGCGCGGTATTCGGCAAAGTTCACAGCATTGGCCCGATATTGTCCTCATTTGGTGCCGATGAGGAGAGGCGAGTCTCCAGGCTGTGAAGGGTTTAAGGGTTGAGTTCCGGAAGCAAGCATTGACGCTTAACTTCGCCAACTTCCAAGCAAAGCAGCGAATATGGCGTATCGGATTGAGAATGACATAGAGGAGCACCGTGGTAAGAATGAAGGCGGAAACAGGAATAGGTTGCAAGGTCAAGGTTCGGGACAGAATAGGGTGCAGCCGAGGACGTTCACCCCGGGAGCGAATCGAGGAGGAAATGTGACGACTCCGGCAAATCGTGCGAATCCAGGTCAGTTTGGGGCAACATGTGGGTTTTGCAAGAGACTAGGGCATTCGGAGGACAAGTGTTGGAGCAAACAAGGAAAGTGTTTGGAGTGTGGGTCGGCAGGCCATTTTAGGAGGAATTGCCCCAAGTTACAGAATAAGCAAGCTTCGGGTACCGGTTATGGAGGACAAGGTAGTGGTGTGAAGAGAGATGTTGATGGGAAACCTAAGGATAGAGTCCAAGGTCGTGTGTTTGCTTTGGGTCGAGGAGAGGTCGATCCTAATGCCGTCATTAGAGGTATAGTTCCTGTCTCAGGAGTTAAGGCCCGCATTCTTATAGATCCCGGGTCTTCCCATTCATTTGTGGCATCGCATTTTGCATTCTCATTACATACCTTGCCTGAATCTATGCCTTATGTGTTAGAGGTCTCTACTCCTATGGGAGAGAGCCTCACATCTTCTTTGATATATCCTGGTTGTGATGTGACTATATGTGGGCATGTATTGCCGGTGGATTTGGTCGAGTTACCAATCCGTGATTTTGATGTGATCCTTGGGATGGATTGGTTGAGTCGGCTGTCATGCTTTGGTAGGCGTCGTAGAAAACGAGTCTCATTTGCTATGCCTGGCGTGCCTACTTTTATATTTGATGCGGATAGATCTATGTTCGGGTTACATGTTATTTCTGCCTTAAAAGCTAGAAAGATGCTATCTAAGGGGTGTGCGGGTTACTTGGCTTATGTGGTAGATTCCAATAAGAAGTCTCCCGAGTTAGCTCACGTTCCGGTTGTCAATGAATTTAGTGATGTGTTTTCTAGTGAGTACTCTATGCCTCCGGATCGTGAGGTAGAGTTTTGTATTGACTTAGTGCCCGGCACCGCACCTATCTCTAAAGCACCCTATAGAATGGCTCCGGCCGAGTTAAAAGAGTTGAAGGTCCAATTGCAAGAATTGTTAGACCGAGGTTTTATTCGTCCTAGTGTGTCTCCGTGGGGAGCACCGGTCTTGTTTGTTAGGAAGAAGGATGGTACCTTACGATTGTGCATTGACTATCGTTTGTTGAACCAAGCCACCATTAAGAATAAGTATCCTCTCCCGCATATAGATGATTTGTTTGACCAACTCCAAGGTTCCGTTATCTACTCAAAGCTTGATTTGAGAAGCGGATACCATCAGTTGAAGATTAGACCGGATGATATTGCTAAGACAGCTTTCCGGACTAGATATGGTCATTATGAGTTTGTTGTGATGCCTTTTGGGTTGACTAATGCTCGGTAGTGTTTATGGATATGATGAACCGTGTCTTCAAGCCTTATCTTGATAGCTTTGTGGTAGTGTTCATAGATGATATCCTTGTTTACTCTAAGTCTCGGGAAGAGCATGAAAATCATTTGAGGATTGTCTTGTCCGTTCTTCGGGAGAAGCGGTTGTACGCTAAGTTCGGTAAGTGCGAGTTTTGGCTTGAGCGCATTTCCTTCTTGGGGCATGTTGTGTCGAGTTCGGGAATTTCCGTTGATCCTTCAAAGATTGAAGCCGTGGTTAATTGGAAGCAACCTTCGGCGTGACCGAGGTCCGTAGTTTTCTTGGTTTGGCAGGTATTATCGGAGGTTCATTGAAGGGTTTTCTCGGATTGCGACTCCGTTGACTAGGTTGACTCGGAAAGATGTATCGTTTGTATGGGATTCCAAGTGTGAAGCAAGCTTTGATGAATTGAAGAAAGAGATTGACAACGGCTCCTATTCTTACCCTTCCTGATGGTTGCGAGAATTTTGTTATTTATAGTGATGCCTCGAAGGCGGGTTTGGGATGTGTGTTGATGCAAAATGGGAAAGTAATTGCGTATGCCTCTAGGAAGTTATCACCGGCGGAACAGAATTACCCTACTCATGATATGGAATTGGCGGCGATTGTATTTGCGTTGCATAAGTGGAAGCATTACCTTTATGGAGCTAAATTTGAGATTTTTACCGACCATAAAAGTTTGAAGTATTTGTTTACCCAAAAGGAGTTGAATAACCTAAAAAGGAGATGGTTAGAGTTTTTGAAGGATTTTGATTGTGTCATTTCCTATCACCCGGGAAAGCCAATGTAGTGGCGGATGCGATTAGCCGAAAGGCGTATTTGGATGACTTTGGGTTCCCGAGAATTGAAGAGTGAGGTAATTATTGCGAATGTTAGAGCCGTTCCGACATTGTATGGAGATTTGAAAGAAGCTCAACAAGGAGATCCGGAATTGAAGAAAATTTTAGATCAAGTGCCAAATGGGAAAGCCGGGGAATTTGCTTTGAATAGAGATGGGATTTTAACTTTCCAAGGAGAATTTGCGTTCCTTCATCGCCGGAAATCAAGAAGCGTGTTTTAGAGGATGGCCACAAGTCTAAGTTTGCGATTCATCCTGGAGTACCAAAATGTATCAAGACTTGAAGCGTGGATATTGGTGGAATGGTATGAAGAGGGAAATAGCGGATTATGTTTCTAAGTGTTTGACTTGTCAACAAATCAAGGCCGAACATCAGAGACCGGCGGGACTACTTCAACCATTGGATATTCCGAATGGAAATGGGAAGGGATCTCGATGGATTTTGTTTCGGGTTTACCTCTTACCGCGAAGAAGATGGATGCTATTTGGGTTATTGTGGATAGATTGACAAAGTCGGCTCATTTTCTTCCGGTGTCAACTAAGTTTTCGTTAGAGAAGTTAGCCCAGCCAGATTTGAAGGAGATTGTGAGACTTCACGGGGTTCCGGTTAGTATTGTGTCCGACGAGATCCGAGGTTTACATCTAGATTTTGGAGAGCATTGCATGAAGCATCGGGTTCTAAGTTGTGTTTTAGTACCGCGTTTCATCCTCAAACCGACGGTCGACCCGAGAGAACTATTCGTATACTTGAGGATATGTTACGAGCTTGTGTGATGGATTTCCAATTATCTTGGGAGGATCATCTACCGTTAGTCGAGTTTGCTTACAACAACAGCTTATCGCCTAGTATCGAGATGGCTCCGTATGAGGCGTTATATGGTAGGAAGTGTCGATCTCCGATGTGTTGGGACGAGGTTGGTGAAGCGAGACTTTGGGGTCCTGACTTGGTTAGAGATTCTACTGAGAAGATCAAGGTGATTCGGGATAGATTGAAGACGGCTCGTAGTAGACAGAAAGCTACGCCGACAATAGAAGACGGGATTTATCTTTTCAGGTTGGTGACTTTGTGTTCTTGAAGGTCTCTCCGAGGACGGGGATTAAAAGGTTCGGTAATAAGGGTAAGTTGGCTCCGAGGTTTGTAGGTCCGTTTGAGATTCTAGAGAAGATAGGGGAATTGGCTTACCGGTTAGCGTTGCCTCCGTCTTTTTCTTTACTCCATGATGTCTTCCATGTTTCGATGTTGAGGAAGTATTGTCATGACCCCTCCCATGTTTTGAGCTCTCCTCCCGATGATGTCCAAGCGGACATGTCTTATGTTGAAGAGCCGCTAAGAGTCTTAGAATTCCAAGTTAAGGAGTTGAGAACTAAGAGTATCCCGATAGTGAAAGTCCTTTGGAAGAACCACACCGTAGAGGAAGCGACGTGGGAGCTAGAGTCGGAGATGAGGGCGAAATACCCGTGGTTGTTTGAAAATTCAAGTAAGTTTTCTTTAAAATTCGGGTCGAATTTTCTTTAAGGGGGAGTGAGTGTGACGACCCCAACCCTAGGCACTCATTTTAAATAATAAATTATATGCTTTTAATATTTATGTTATCTTTATATGTTCAATTATACCTTTAAATTCTTAAATTGAGATAAATTGAGTGAAAAGTAAAATTAGGATCTTATGAGAATTTATTGGACGTTAAATAAAGAAACTAGGGGAAATAATAAAAAAATGGGAAATTATTAAATAGATAAATGTTGGAGGAGGTTAAATAAATGAGTAGGATGAATTAAGGAAATAAGATTTATTTTAATTTAAATTGAGTGGGTGAAAGCCTTGGTTATTTTGAAATGGGGGGCCAAAATCCCTTACTTCTCCCATGCCATGCCAAGTGTCCTCCCTCCCTCACCTCTCTTACTCCTTTCCCCTCCTCCTCCTCATTCACTACCCTTCTTCCCTAGAGAAACTCTTTGAATCCTCCATTGAAGCTCCCACTCCCCAAGCTTTGAAGTCAAGACTTTCTTCACCAAAAATCAAGTTTTAGAGCACCATCAAGTTGAATCACCTAGAGGAACCCATCAAGATCAATCTTTCCTTATAAAATCCAAGTAAGTTGTTATGACTTCCCTTCTTTTAATTGTTCATACTCTCCTTGATGTTCTTCTTGTTCTTGTGATGCTTGGTTCTTGCTTTGGAAATTTTAGGAGAGTTGAATGTTGGGAAAATGGAATTATTGAAGTTAGGGTTCATGGAAGATCTTGTAAAAAGGGTTTGAAATGGGTAGAATGGGTGTAGATAAATGATCTAGGACTACTTTGTTTTGAGTTTACATGTTTTTATGGGACTTGGAAAGATTTAAGTATCATTTGGTGTTCTTGAGCTAAGTTTGGTTGAAGGAATGGGAAACTAGGGTTAAAAAGGGGTTAAAAACTGAAAAAAAGGGGCTGGAGGAGGCTTGGGCGGTCGCCCAAGTGGTCTTGGGCGGTCGCCTGCCGGGCAGTGAGGTCCAAATTCCCTTGAAGTCCACTGGGCGGTCGCCCAGTGGTTAAGGGCGGTCGCCCAAGAGGCGTAAACCATAAATTCTCTTGAGGTCCACTTGGGCGGTCGCCTGCTGTGGCAAGGCTGGCCGCCCAAGACCCTGAACCAATATTTTTCAATTTAAACTAGGATCGTTTGGCAAGTTGTTTGGCCACTTAAAAATGGTGACTCCCACTTAGTAATTGAACTTGAACCTTCATTTAGGTCTTGTATCCTTGTATATGGAATTTGTAGGGTAGGTTTATGATCCCTCATTTCCTTACTTGATGTTATATATATTGTTGTTGATATTGTTTAGTGTATTCATAAATTGTTACACTTTGATATTGTTGGGCATGAGTATATATTACCATGTGGCTATTGTTTATCCCTTTTGTGGATTTTATTCAAGTATCTATTATGTGCTTGATATGTGTGAGTCACCGACGTTGGGGTATAACGAGAATACGATCAATTATGGAAGTGTGACCTAATGTGATCGGATTATGTTATATTCGCGACCGTCCCCTCCCGTGGCCACAGTTGGGGTTATAGCGTCTGTATTGAGCCCAAAAGCCTTACGTGAGTTGCTACTCGTCTTATTTGGTTCCCCGAAAACGGGTCTTTTAAGACGTGAGTATTGCTTAAGCTACTCACCGTAAATTGGAGTATTATTATACCCAATGTTGTACGACTCAATGTTCAGACGGGAAAAGGTAAACCAAGGTAATGGAAGGTGTTTATAGCTTTCCCAATGTGTTATGTGTGACTTGTTATATGTTGCATTTATTTGGCATATTGCTGCATCCATAATAGCTTGCTGAGATTTATTCTCACCCCTCTCCCTTTACTGTTTTAGATCCCGAGACAGGAGGACCGCCCAAGTAAGGACGGAAAGGAGTTTGGCTGTGAGCATTTTGGGATATTGTCGGGGTACGTTAGGTTGGCGTAGAAATTATTTTGTCATAATTCCCTTTGGGCGTTTGTAATTATAAACTTTATCTTTCTACGTTAAAAACCAATATCTTTTGTAACTAAACAGTTGATCGTTTTCGAAGTTAGTTATCTCCTCCTCCGATGTGGAGTTGAGTGGAGTTCTTTTAAAATGTTATATTATTAATGTTTATGTTTGAAAGTCAAAGTAAAGTTTTAAAAGTTTAGTGTTTTCGGGTTAGTTTGAGGACGCTCCAACTCGGGACACGTGTAGGTTCCGGGTCGGGGTCCTCACAAATTCAATCAAACTGACAAACAAAAATGTATGATTTATGTAATGGAACGAAAGGAGTCGTAACTTTTGACCACTTTCTACAAATAACGATTTTTTATGCTCTGCTAATCATAACTCTTTCGGTAATTTTAAAAAAGTAAACACAATGGAGGAGAGGTATATTGATTAACAACTGAGAAGATATTAAAATTCAACAATCCAAAAGGTTAGGCTAATTATTATTTATGCATTTTTTAGTCAAATTGACAAAAAACGTACTGATATTTATTATGGGACGAAATGAGTCGTAACTTTTGACCACTTCCTACAACTAACGATTTTTTTTTCATTGTATGCTTTAAAAGATTTATGGGTTGTTTGGTGTAAACATTGTGATGAGGATAAAAGCTATCAGATTGAAGGTAGAGATGAAGTTGTCAAAATCTTGATTTGAGGTTACACTCTAATGAACTGAAGTCAATCTTAATATTTTTTTCTCTCTGAGTCTGAGGCAAATTGTCAAACAATTGGAGGGCGATGACACACACGCAGTGAAACAATTGGGGGGGGGGAAACATACACGTAGTGAATAAAGTAAAAATTTCAACACCAATTCATGAACAAATCATATACAAAGAGTTCAATTTAGTTCAGATTCATGCCAATAGAACCAAGAGTTAACTGGAACATCGCACTAAGCAACTACAGTAAAGAAGATGCTGCAGTTTGGTCAGGCAAACACAGAAACAAGTGGAGTGCACTCACTCAGATTCTGGAAACAACAATGATAAACCAACCAAAGCAAAGAGAATGTACCTTATAGAGTTCACTGTGTGTTGAGGCAGATGGAGGGGTTGAGTGTCGGGAATTACACTTGTTGAAGGACCGGTACCGGCGAGATAACGAAGGAGTCCGCCGGAGAAAGGGAAGCTGAGTAACCGGAATTGAAGTAGGCTGATCCTCTTCGTCGATTGAATCACTCAACAAAGACTCCGATTTTGGGTCGTCCTCCGCGACTTCTGTCACCGCAGCAGGATCGTAGCCAGCGTCCATTGTTGAAGCAATTTTGGGGTTAAGGTTTTTTTACTGTTGGGGAGGAAACTAATGGGGAGGAGGGCAGTTACGGACGGTTGAGGAGGGAGGGAAGGATTTTCAGCCCTTGGATCAACTCTCCAACTTTCAATCCTGACCACCACTTATACCCTACCTAAGAGGCGGTTATTTCCGATGTGTATTGTATTATAGATTTGTCAAAATCTTACAAAAAAACTCATTTTTTCTTAAGTTTATGAAAAATCCAAACATTTATCTATCCAACCATGAGGTAAATCAGCAACGACTCCTCCGAGAGTAAGTATTTCCATTATCCCAAAAACTTGAAATTTATATTTGTGTATGCTTTCGAAACATCAAAAAATTTACAAAAAAAAAAATCTTTAGAGAAATAAAACAAATTAATCTAATGAATTATAGATTATTCATTTAGGTTACGTACAAATAAATAGACTTTTTTCATAGCAAAGAAGTGCACATTATCGCATTAAATTACAAATCCAAAAGGAAATTCATAAAATAAATGAATTCAAACATCAATCATTTGTTTGAAGTAAAGTATTCATATATAAATACTACTCCCTCTGTTTCAATTGAAAAAACACAAATTTTCATTTTAGTTGTTATTTAAAAAGAAACACACACAAAGCAGAAGCTTTTTAATATTTCTTTATTTATGAAATCCACTTGTTATATTCACAATAACTATTTACTTACTACTATTTCCTAAACCACTTTCTCTCTGCTACCTCAATTTTCATACTCGTAACACTTAATTCACTATACACTTTTCTTCATTTTCGTGCAAGTTTAACTTTATGTTTTTTCGAATGAGACGGAGTAAATATATTTGTCATAAAATAAAATGAATGATAAAATTTTTGTTACGCATTTTAAACGGAAAGAGTATATAATTTATAATATTTTCAAGGGGCAATTACCGATTGGTCCTTGATCCTAATGAATTCAATCAGTTAGGACATGAAATTTGAAATTCGACCATCAGGTCCCCGACTTAAAGATGGACACGTGTGTCCTTAGTAAATTAATGAAAATTACACTTGTGCCACTCAATTAAATGACATGAACGGACGTGCGTGAAGAATTTTAGCTCTATGTCATTTTCTCTCTCCTCTTTCTTTCTCTCTCTTCCTTTTTTTTCACCCTCAAAACTTTAAAATGAAATATCTTAAGATCTAGAAATCAAAAAAAAAATTCTGAAACCACCGCTGTGTTCGTATCGTCAATAGGAATCGAACTAGTAGCATCAACATATAATCTGGAGCAAATTTGAGAAGTTCACACTTTTTACAAGTTCACAGTTGTTTTTGATAAGTTCACAGTTGTTTTTTACATTTGTTCTAATAACAATTAAGAGAAGTTCACAGTTGTTTTAGCTAAATTCATAATGTATGCATGAAAATGACTATTATTTACTTAATTCACAGATTTTTTAGTTAAGTTCACAGTTGTTTTAGTTAAGCTCACAGTTGTTTTTAGTATTTTATAGCCTTTATTTTTTTTTCAATTTTATGAGATTATTTGACCTATTTGTTAAGTTCAGTGTTGTTTTAGTCTATGACCTCTATTTTTGCAATTTTATGAGATTATTTGACATATTTTTTAAATTCACAATTGTTTTTAATTAAGTTCACATTTATTTTAGTTAATTTCACAGTTGTTTTTAGAATTTTATAGCCTTTATTTTTACAATTTTATGAGATTATTTGACCTATTTGTTAAGTTCACATTTGTTTTAGTCCTTTATGGCCTCTATTTTTGCAATTTTATGAGATTATTTGATATATTTGTTATGTTTACAGTTGTTTTTACTTAAGTTAACTGTTGTTTTTTTAAGTTCACAGTTGTTTTAGTCCTTTTTGGCCTCTATTTTTGCAATTTTATGAGATTATTTGACATATTTGTTATGTTCATAGTTGTTTTTACTTAAGTTAACTGTTGTTTTTAGTCTTTTATGGCCTCTATTTTTGTTTTTTTTTTATGAAAACCTCGAATGATGAATCAAAATTGAAATCTTTCAATTTTGATTCAAAACAACTTTATTGATGTGGCTCATTCAGATCCGCCCAGCAACAAAGTCCTTCTGCAAAACTCGTTCTCCGCAAATCTCCTTCTTCGTGCGGCTCCACCGCTCTCCCTCATTCACGCATCACATACTGTAATGAAGATCTCCGTCAAGTCCCGTTAATCATCTTTGACCTTCTCTTTGCAATTTTAGATTTGAAAAAAAAAAACAAATTTGTGAGGAATCATGGTTGTCCATGCTATAATTGGCCTTTTTATCCTCTTACAATCGTTTTTTGTTTCAAGTTGATAAACTTGAGCTAGCCAGTGAAGCCTGTGAAGGATTGAGTTTTCTTTTATGAAATTCTTATGGACTTTATCACAATAAATTGCTGATTTTTTGAGACAACATCAATTTAACCCTATTTTTCGGCAAACTCTCTCTCTCTTTCTCTCCGACGACCCTCTGCTCTCCGGCGAACCCCGTTTAGAAGGAGAATTAATCCTATTTTCGTCTTATCTGTTCTGACGAGCATATCTCTTTCTTCGGGCATTATTTTCTGATCTCCACTGTTCAGATTTTGCGTTTAGGTGTCTTTAACAATCCCCATAAATTTGAGCTCAATCCAACTGTTAACGAATTGAAAAATTGAAATTTTCTAGGTCTGATCTGGAAATCAAATCAGTGAGGAAAGACACGGAGGAGGGGTAGGGGGTCGCCGGAGGAGGTAAGGGAAGGGGGTCGTCGGTGGTAGGTCGCCGGAGGAGAGGAAGATGGTCGCCGGAGAGGAGAGAGTCGCCGGAGATAGGGGGAGTAGCCGGTCGGAGATGGGTGAGTTTATTTATTTTATGGATGTCATTAATAAGAAAGGGACTAGGTGAGAGTATTTATTAGGATAGTGAATTAGTTAGTTAAATTCCAAAAATTTTATCTTAATTAATTTTTTGATTTGAAATGAATAATTCACCGATAATTTTCCCTATTTTCAATTAGTAAATTAAAATATTTGCAAACGGGAAACGTAATGGATTCCATAATTGAGGCGGCATGGCTTCCCAATTGAGTCAACGAGAATCATCATTAAATCAAACAGCAAAATCTTGTGAAGCTACACGTCATGACTGACGTCAAAACGTCAACGTTCCTACTTTATCGTCCCCTTGTCCTTAATGATAATCATAACAGCATAATGTACAACCCCTTACTACGGTTGGTCTTTTAAAAGCTCTTTTTTTCTTAATAATATTAAATTCATAAAATTCTTGGGAATTTGACTCAAAAGTTACTTTTGGAACAAATTACTTTCCCTCAAGTTTCTCATTAAATTGAAATGACCTGAAAGTTCTTATGCATTAATATATAATACTGCATGCAATATTATTATATTCACTCATATGTAAATATTACTGCATCTATAATACAATATGGAGAAGGAATTTTTCGGACATTATGATACTTTTTTAGAACTTTTCGATTCCCAGTGACTCTTCCAAAATTCTTACATGATTTACATAAGTCCAAATCAAAAGAGAAGGATCATATTTTAATACAACTAAAATCTATTTAAATTTTTTCATTGATATATAATAGAAAATGCATTATTTATAAGTTTTATTTTAAATATTTAATCAAAATTAAATTAGTTTAATTATAAAAATTGAAATACAATTATATTTTCGAGAGATGAAAGTAAGCTCAAGTGAAGTACCGAAAATATTACAATAATGAAGATGTGATAGGAAAGTTTCCAAATGTGGTCCAATAGAAAATCTCTAAATTGTAAAGGAAATTGCGAATATATAAATACCATTATAATAATAATAATAATAAAAAAGAATAAGTAAATGATGTATTTTGAGTATTAAAAGAAAATAGGAGAGAGAATAAATGCGAGTAATAGTAAGAAGATTGTTGTTAGTATTACAAATAGATTTCATTAAATATAAAAATAATATGAAATGTCTTAAATTGAAAGAAATTTCCAAAATAATAAATTTTATTAAATCGAGTGGAACTTAGAAAGAAAGTACTCCCTAATTATGAGTACCACTAGCAAATAATTCACGTAGACGGTGCGCCACGATTGTCTTCGAATCTACTTTTCTAATTGCCATAACTTTTGATATTTTAAGTACATATTTGAAGGAAAACAAATTTGAAAGTTCAGTTCCTAAATGAGTGGTCTAAATATTTAAATTAATAAAAAAGAATGTTTGGTATTTCCTATGTTCCGGCTTAAGTTTTGTAGGTTTAAGATTTTTAATCCATTTATTACATGAATGGCAAAGTAAGAATAGTGCTTTGAACAGTCTTATCCTCGTAAATTTCACACAACTACAAAAAAAACATTACTTACGAGTCGTTCTTGTGTAAAACAAGTTCTATGATAAGCTATTCTAGAATCTGTTTTGTGTAAGTGTCTTCTCTGTTATTATAAAGTGTCTCTTACAAAATTAGAAAGTGTCTATTCTAAAATAACACTAATAAAACATTTAAATTGGTTGTAATGTTAAATAATAACGATAATATTGTTGAAAATAGTGCATGTTATAGTGTTAAAAAGTGTCTGTTGTAGTATTGAAAAGTGTCTCTTGTAGTATTGAAAAATGTTTGTTATAATATTGAAAAGTGTCAAGTGAATTAAAAACACACGCCCGTCAGAAGTGTCAAAAAAGTGCCTTTTGCAGTATTGAAAACTGTCTTCTACATATCAAAAAATGTCTGTTGTAATATTGAAAAGTGTCAAGTGAATTAAAAATCACATGCCTGTTGTAGTATCAAAAAGTGTCTTTTATAGTATTGAAAACTGCCTTCTACAGTATCAAAAAATGCCTGGTGATTTTTCGTAAGTTTCAAGTGAGTTCAAAAATACATGCATGTTGTAGTGTTGGAAGTGCCTTTTGTAGTATTTAAAAATTGCCTTATACATTGTCAAAATGTGCTGGTGCGTTTTTCGTAAGTTCCAGTTATTTACAAAAATGTCACCACGCATATTTTAAAACACGTTCTACGCTCAGAACACGTTTCACCCAAGATTTTGTGTAAAATTAAAATGAGCCCAAAAATATATACTCCCTCCGTCCCGCTAATATTAGCACACTTTCCTTTTTGGGCGTCCCGCTAATATCCGCACACTCCCAAAAAGGAAACTTTATATTAATAAAATATTCACCCAACCCCACTCATTCTCTCTCCTACATTATTTTAATACTCACAACACCATTATAATTTATTACACCCTTCACTCATTCTCTCTCCACTCATTCTTTTACACTCACAACATTTTATTAAAATATCATATTCCTTAATTTCCGCGCAAACAGTGTTTGTGCTAATATTAGCGGGACGGAGGGAGTAGTTTGTTTATTGAATAAAAATTAAAAATTAAAATAGAAGGTAATTGAATTGATGGAGGAGTATGTAAGTAAGAAGGAAAATAAATAAAGATGCAGTTATTAGTATTTAAACTCAGGACTTATAACATAAAACAAGCGAGATTGCTCTCAATAATTGGTGAAATTGATGTTACCTAAAAAATATCCCTTATCCGGGGGTAGCAAAGCAATATAATACACACGGATGTTCCTCTGATTCGATGTACGATGATCTATATAACAAGGTACAGTTTGGGAAGAGGTGGTTCCTCCTGAACCATTTTGTCATGAGAATCATCAATTCGACATATCACACGTTATTTTAGAGAAAGAAAGAGATACTCCCTCCGTCCCCGACCTTCGTGCTCATTTTGACTTTTCACGTAAATTAAGGAGAGAGTATTATATTGAAAGTGTTGTGAGTGTGAAAATAAAATAGGAGAGAGAATGAGTGGAGGGAATAGTAAATTATAATGGTGTTGTGAGTATTAAAATAATGTAGGAGAGAGAATGAGTGGAGGGAATAGTAAAAATTCCTTTCCATTTTAGGAAATGTGCACGTAGGTTTGGGACGCCCAAAATGGAAAGTGTGCACGTAGGTGTGGGACGGAGGGAGTATGAGTTTAGAACTTCTGACTTACATTGCAAATGTCATGAGTGGGTACTTATAGCCAAGTACAAGCACAAAATCTGAGGAGAAACGCGTTTTTTCGTAACTTATGGAGAAACGGGACCCGACTTGTCGCGCGACAATGCAGGCCAGCTTCCGGATATCCGAAGGCTTATGAAAGTGATATCCGTAAACCTTCAAAATGAATATCCGTAAACTTTCAAAATGTTTCGAATATTCATTCGATGGTTTCTGATATACATTTGAAAGGTTTTCGGATATCGTGAAACGCTTTCAAATGAATATCCGTAAACTTTCAAAATGTTTCGGATATTCATTCGATGGTTTCGGATATACATTTGAAGGTTTCTGGATATCCAGAAACCTTCAATAAGCAATTTCTGATCTTGACCTTGAATTTGGCTTCAAATCTATTTTTTCTGGATATCCGTCCCAAAGGCTTCTGGATATCCGTTCCAAAGCTTCTGGATATCCAGAACCCTTTGAGACTGATATCCAGAAATTTTTTTCTGGTTATCAAACGCATAGCTTTTGGCTATTAAAAACACGTTTTTCCATAGTTATGGAGAAACGCGTTTCTCAGCATACCTACTCAAGTACAAGACGGACACCATCAAATTACTTACACATGTCATGTCGGAATTGGGAAAATATGGTTACAAGATTTCATTTGGATGAGATTAAGATAATACACTAGACATGCGACATGATTCTTATTCGATGACATGAACATTCGGGCTAGGGCGATTATAGTAGAGACATGACTAGACAAGCAAAATAACAACGCCGCAAGGTGATCCCCGGGCTAGAGTGATGTCTCTGACGACTTACTCCCTAACGATGTGCTAGAAAAGAGATCATCTCCAACGAGTTGTTCTTGACGACTTTTCTGAGGCAAGTCTCCTTTTCACGAGTCCCTCACGAAATCAGGGCCCATAAGCTTCTCTAAATGAGTCGCATATGGGCTTGGTCATGGTATATATTTGTGAACTTTTTCCCAAAATAACTGGGTTTAAAAAAGTTTTTTCCAAAATGACAATATTTTAAAAGTATTTCCCAGAATAACTTAGTTTTTTAAAAATGCGGTTGGCAACTGCGAATTCTAAGTTGAATTCGTTAGCCAGTCAACCGCGTTTTTACAAAAAAATTAGAAAAATTATAAACCCGCGGTTGCCAACTGCGAATTCATTAATGAAAACGCAGTTACCAACCGCAAATTCTAAAAATTAGGCTATTTTGGGAAATAATTTTAAAACAATGTTATTTTGGAAAAAACTTTTTTAAACATAGTTATTTTGGGAAAAAAATTCGTATATTTGTTGGTTCTATTTGGTGTATTTCACCCCAATAATTTAGTTATAGGTACATCAGAAATGCATTATTTTTATGGCTTTTCAGCTTGTAGTTATTTACTCCCTCCGTCCCGCCCAGCCGAAAGTGTTTAAATTTTGCTTTTTGGGTGTTTCATTTAAAATGTCCTAATTCAAAAAGGGAAAGATTTTTATTATTTTTTATTTATGAGATTCACTTGTCATACTCACAAATACATATCCATTAACTATTTTCTTTTCCACTTTCTTTTTTCTACATCACTTTTCATACTCACAATATTTATTTCACTATACTACACTTTTTCTCTTTCCTACATTACTTTTCTTAATTTTTATGCATTTAACCATTTTCGGTACATTTGAAATGGCATTATGAAAGATGATATAACGAGATTGTATTTTATTTATGGGCTTATACCTAATTATTATGAGAACAAACAATGCAAATTATGCTTATTAATCCATAAATTAAATGTTTCTTTAAAATAAGTGAAAACAGAATTACCAACGAGTTGCTACTTGCTAGTAACCTTCGTCATGGTTTTCCCCGTATCCACTCCTCTCCCCTCCCTATATAAGCGTTCCCTCTCTCCTTCACCAGTTCTTCTCACTCCCATGCCCTCCCCTTTTCTATCCTCACCATCAATCTATCATAATAATCCGAGACCCAATCCCAATCCTCACAGAACAGCATCTTCAATGGCGGCTTGTGTTCATGATTCCCGTTCCGACACCGTCCGCCTTCCCAATCGTAACAGAATCCATATCGACGACGCCGACGGTTTATATTCATATTCCCGTTTCTGCCGTCCCAATTCACCGGAGCTGGTTACCAGCGTCTCCATTTCCCCAAACCATATCTCCCAGCCCAAACCCATTAACAGGCGTGGCAAGTTCCAGAACGACGCCGTTGTTGATGACGACGACGATTTGTGGCGCAGAATGAAGGATGAAGCTCGGTCAGACGTTAACCACGAACCTATTTTATCCAGTTACTATTTCAGTTCGATTTTGTGTTACGATTCGATTGAATCTGCTCTGGCGAATCATCTATCCATGAAGATGAGCAATTCGAGTCTTCCTAGTGAAACCCTATTTGATCTTTTCGTGGAGGTTCTTGCAGATGATCAAGAAATAGTTAGGGCTGTTAAAGAGGATTTGAGGGCGGTTAAGGAGAGGGATCCGGCGTGTATTAGTTACGTCCACTGTTTCTTGAATTTCAAGGGTTTTTTGGCTTGCCAAGCTCATCGAATTGCACACAACTTGTGGTCGCAAGGTCGGAAAATCCTGGCACTTTTGATTCAAAACAGGGTATCGGAGGTATTTGCATTGGACATCCACCCGGGGGCCAAAATCGGCCGGGGGATTTTGCTCGATCATGCCACCGGAGTTGTTATCGGAGAGACGGCGGTGATTGGGGATAATGTTTCAATTTTGCATAATGTGACATTGGGTGGGACCGGAAAGGACAGTGGGGATAGGCATCCCAAAATTGGAGATGGGGTTTTGATTGGTGCAGGAACTTGTATTTTGGGGAATGTTTTAATTGGAGATGGTGCTAAAATTGGGGCCGGATCGGTGGTATTGAAGGAGGTTCCGGCGAGGACAACGGCGGTCGGAAATCCGGCTCGATTGCTTGGAGGGAAGGAAAATCCTACTAAGCTTAATAATGTTCCTAGCCAGACTATGGATCATACTTCAGACATATCTGAATGGTCTGATTATGTTATCTGAAATACAGCATTTCAGAATTTTGTCTTCAATTTGTAGTATTTTATTTTTATAGTATTGGTGATGCGGGATATGTACAATCGGATTGCATGTCACTTTAGTGCTTTCAAGGATCTGAATTGGATTGCTTATAGATCCGAATTGTCATTGGTTGTCACCGGCCCAAAACCGGGAAGGATTTGATTTGGTTCCTAATATTTAGATTAGAAGTGAGAACTAAAGTTCTCCTAGTAGGAAATAGAAACCCTTTCTTTTGTGTACCAAAATGTTATGGATATGAATAAATAAGCTCTTTTGGATTTGGTACTTATGTGTTTTGTTTTTGGTATTTTCAGGACCTATATATGCATGATAAAATGATTTTTTCCTTTAGTGAACTGAATAGGCCTTTATATTTCTATCTTAAGACTTATGATGACCAAACTGGCAGCCTACCTTACCGATTGTATTTAGCATATATCATGTACCAATCAAGTTTAATTTGGTGTATAAAAGTATGTATCATTACCAACCGATTAAGTTGGTATACTAACTTAGTTGATACGGTTGGTACTCGATTCGTACGGTTGATACTAGCCTCTATCAAATATAGAATCAAAATCCAAAAAGTATTACATTATCTTCAAACACCATAACCCACGTATAATCCGACCCAATAAAGACACTTGCTTGAATAAATAGTCAAATAAAGTGAATTACTACCCACCAACGATGAAGACGGTGACGCTACTGAATCAAATTTAAGAAAATAAAGGGTAAATACATTTTAGAAAAAGGGAATGTGAAGACAAGAAAGAAACCCCAAACCCTAGCTGTAGTCAGTAAAGAACAAGAAAAAGATTCAATTGAAGATAACTTTGGTTAGATTCATTAGAAAGAGAAAAATTGAGAGAGAAAAGTATATACCTTGTTCCAAGCGAAAATCGAAACTAGTGGGGTGGAAGCAAATCGCCGGGAGGGAGAGAGAGAGAGTGACTTGTGAGAAATGAGAATAGAGAAAGTCAGCAATCAAATTAGGGCAATCAAATTAGGGATAGAAAGAAATTTTATTATATATATATATACATACATATTTAATATTTATATGAAAATTAATATTTTTAAAAACTATAATTGGTACTTGGTATACCAACCAACATTAAATCTATTTATTGTGTATCAACCAATTATACATAATTGATACGGTACTACCGTATCAATATTTCGATATATCAATTTTCACGTATCAATTATAATTAATATAATTGATATACAAATTGGTTGATACGAATTTGAATTTTTTGCCGGCCCTACACACGAGATGCCTTTGAAGGGCTGGGTTTGAACTGGTCTAGGGCCTAGCCATAATTGTGGACTTTGAATTGATATTAATTGGAAGGTATTATTATTGGGCTTGTGTCTATTCTTGGGACAGTAGTTAAGAAAAATTCAACTAAAAACACCCAAAGATTGTTGATGCATTATTGGTGTAATTATGAAGATCACTTTGGCCCGGGTACTCCCTCCGTCAGGGATAAAAAATATTAATCTTAACCGTAACCAAACTGTATAATGTATATCTTTATTCTTAAAATTTCGAACCAAGGCTCCGTTTATTTCGGAGAAAATGATTTTCGGAAAATGATTTCCTGAAAAATATTTTCTGGAAAAGAAAAACGTTTTCCGAAAATGTGGAAAACGTTTTACGGAAAATGAGGAAGATGTTTTCCTGGAAAACAACTTCCTTAGGAAAATGGGGAAAACGTTTTCCGAAAAATGAAGATGTTTTTCTGAAAATTATTATTATTAATTATTATTATTACTATTATTTTATTATTATTTTATCATTATTATTATTATATTATTATTATTTTATTATTTTTAATTTTATTTTTATTATTATTTTTTATTATTATTATTATTATTATTTTTTTTATTATTATTATTTTTTTTATTTTTATTTTTATTATTTTTATTATTATTATTATTTTATTATTATTATTATTATCATTATTTTATTATTATTATTATTATTATTATTATTATTATTATTATTATTATTAAAATATTATCCATCCACTTTTTTTACACCATTTTCCGGAAAACAATTTCCTTAGGAAAAATTCGGAAAACCTTTTCCTTAGAAACGGCGGAAAATGTTTTCCGAAAAACATTTTCTCCATTTTTCGGAAAACTACCAAACACCGAAAAATGGGAAAAACGTTTTCCGAAAAACAAACATGTTTCGGGGAAAATGGGGAAAACGTTTTCCGAAAATTACCAAACACCGGAAAATGGGAAAAACGTTTTCCCCTTATTTTCCTGGAAACAAACGGGGCCAAGTGTATTTTCAAAATATATTTGAATTCAATAGCTAATTAGCTAAGGAATCGAATTATATTTTTAATATTGCACTTGAATTCAATATTTAATTAGCTAATACATCCAAGTGTATTTTCAAAATATATTTGAATACATTAGCTAATTAGTTAATGATTCAAAATATATTTGGATACATTAGCTAATTAGTTAATGAATAGAAGTTTGTATATCCTATTAATCGTAAAAGTTTCACCGCATTTTTTAATAGAAAATTAATCTGAATCTTTGATTTGCATCTAACCGTTACAATTGGTTTCTAAATTTTTATTTTATTTAACTTCTCATTTGAGCACCTCTCTCTCTCTCTCTCTCTATATATATATATAGTATAAATGGGAACTTGTTCTTGCTACAGTACAATGAACAGTTTCAACTGTCAAATTTTCCATTTTGCCCTCACTAAGTTGTCTCTTTCCCATTTTGCCCTTAAAAAAAATTAAATTAAATTAAAAAAAAAATGTATCCTCGGACACGGGCTTAATTAATAAAAAAAAAAAACGTGTCCTCGAACACGGGCTTTTACTAGTATATATATATGCTACAAAAAATCCGTTTTTCATGGGTTTCCAGCTGGGTGAAGGAGATGGCTGATCCACGGCTCCGAATCCTTGTAGCAATCTGACAAAACAAAACACCGTTAGGGGTGGGGGGTCTTTCCCCCAAAACTCTCCGATGTGAGAATCATTAAACCTTTTTTTTGAGTAGATAAATAATGAATATTTAGAGAGAGAATTTAGAGAGAGAGAATATGTGGGTTTTGGGGAGGAAGAGAAGAGAGAATGAACCTGGAATTTGTGGCTCTCTTTCTCCTGGACATCAAAGCTCCTTTTTATCCTTAGGATTCGGACGGGCTTATGCCCTAAAGCCCATGATGCTATTTTGTTCACTAGGCCCACTTGGCCCATTTGCACATTTGGCCCATCTTGGCCCATTTGGGCCTCGTATATCATATTTTTTCGTTATCATTTTACCCCCGATATCGGATATTTTCCATATATTTATCCTGTCCATTTTGCCCCTTAGATCTATCGTATTTTTCGGTGACCATTTTTTATGATCACATCAATATATACTCCCTCCGCCCCATAACAAGCGACGCAGTTACTGTTCCGCACGAGAATTAAGGAAAAAGTGAAAAGGTTGATGTGTTGTGAGTGTAGATAGTTGAGTAGGAGAGAGAATGAGTGGATAGAATAGTAAATTATAATGGTGTTGTGAGTATTATAATAATGTAGGAGAGAGAATGAGTGGATGAAATAGTAAAGATTCTTTTCCATTTTAGGAAGTGTGACTTATCAGTGGGATGCCCAAAATGGCAAAGTGTGTCGCTTGTTATGGGACGGAGGGAGTATATATATATAGGAGGTTGCTCAAATGAGAACCAAAATAAAATGAGAACCATGAGAACCATTATCAGCCTTTGGATTAGATTTGAATGGAAGGCAGAGATTATATTGGGGTTATAAGTGACGCGGTGGCAATTTTGAAATATTGTCAAATCGCGAGAGTAATTAGGTGGACAGACAAAGGGAAGGGCAAAATACAATGTTTGTTTCAGAATTTGCCACGTCATCACCCAAAATTTTTCAAAATTTTCAAAATTAAATATCTCATTAACCGTAAATCGAAAAAATAATCTGAGAACACTGTTTTTTTTGTCTCGACGAGACGAATCAAACTACATCCCTGAAGATAGGATTTTGAAAAAAAAATATTGAACAACGTGTCAACGTCTAATTTTTTTAAAAAAATATTAAACTACATCTATACACTATACACTGGCTAAACAAGTGCATTTTTCAGCAATAACTTGTATACAGTGGCTAAATAGCTACTGTAAGCAAGTGCATTTTTCAGCAATAACTTGTATGCAGTGGCTAAATAATTAATATAAATAAGTGCTGAACATACCAAAAGTGTCGAGTTGGGCCAAACGAGTAAAGTCCAATTACAGACAGCCTTGGTCTCCACATTTCCAATAAGGCTGGTCCAATCAAAACAAGGCCCAAAGCCCATCTCAAGTATCAGTCGACTAAGCCCACGGTCCGACCCCCATGTCCCAACCTAACTTAGTCCGACCTCATGATCCATATTACAATTCGGGTACGAACCATGCTCTACCCGACAGTCAGGTCGACCATACCACGAGTGGCGACCTCGACCTAAATCAACAAGTGACGACTTAACACTTGCCGGCTTATTTGGTTGAACAATCCTCATAACCACATCCCTACAAATCAGGGACCGTTATGGACATGTTCCCACGTCCAAGTAACTGCCGCTACAATCTCGGAGCACATGTCGCCTCCCCAAAAATACACTACTCTTGTCTATAAATACTTCATCACTACCAAACGGTGAAAGGTAACTGCCATTTTGTATTCTGTGTTCATTATTCAATACATTTTGAGCTTCATACAACTGTTATCTTACTCTCACGCCCGAGCGTCTTCGCCGGAGACACATCCGGCTAGTCGTGGGTTACTGCTGTGTCAAGGAGCCAGGTGATCGGGCCCCGCCACGTGAAGGAAGATTGATAAGCACATTTCCTGCAAAGACGCTTGGTTCCATTGCCGGAAACGTGCTTTAAACTTGACCTCGAATTTTTCAACAACCTACAACAATGGTGACTTGCACGGACACATATCCGAGGCTTCACTTGGGCATGAAGAAGCAAACAACATCAACACCAATACGAATGCTGGAAATCTCCTCATCACTAATGAGAACACGGATTTGCCTCCTCCCCCGCCAAATCGTCCTCATGGTAGAGCAACGCGCTCTACCGTTGTTGATGATGGCAGGATTGCCCGACACTAGGAGAGGTAAAAGGCATATGGATGGACAAGGAGCTCCACCTCCTCCAAGCGTCCTTGGGCAAATGAACATGGGAAGTAGTAGGCAGTCCCTCCACCAACCCCATGAGCAAGAAGGAGATGATGTTGGAGCGAGCCTGGATTACGGCCGACTTAATAGCCACGTGGAGGAGGCAGAGCAAGCCGACGTACGCTCGAAAGAGTGGCCCCCACTCGGGTTTCTAATGGGCAACAAAGCCGGGAGTGTTAGGCCAAATGAGGGTGTGGGGCAAAATGGTGAAAACAGATAGTTCAACGAGCTCCTACTGTTCATGTGCCAAGTAACGATTTAAGGGCTAGCCTCAACAGAAACAGGGAGCAGGAGGCTCAATCTCGATTTGAGGACTCAAGCACGGCCAACGAAACAGGCATGTTTCTCCAGCGAACGCAGAGATCAGATCTCATAGAGACAGGAATGGGCATAGGTCGCCCGTGAGAGGGGAAAGGCGCAGTCGCCACATGGAGATAACAGCGCAGTCGCCATCTCAGGCCGAGAGGCGCAGTCGCCTCAAAGAAGTAATGCACATAGATCTCCAATAAGATCGTAAAGGACCAATTCCCATAGAGACAGGAGGAGTAGACAGATAACTCCCCGAAGTGAGGGCCGAGGTCAAATGCCGCTCCTCCAGGAGATGAAAGACCCGATGCCAGAGAATGGCTATTGATGAAAAAGAAGTTTGAGCAATGGGAGGAGGAGAAGAAAAAGGATGCTGGAAAGGTCGAACGAATTGACTTTGCTCTTCGACCTTTATCCAAAGAAATCAGAGATAGTCGACCTCCTCCTACCTTCAGGTTGCCTCTTCTGGAGAAATATTCAGGGTCGACCAATGCTAGGAGTCATATAGCACATTTAGAAGCCACAATGTGTTTTGTCGCCAATGAGGACGACAATATGTGCAAAGCTCTCCTAAGCACACTCACTGGGGCAAACTTTTAACTTGGTTCAACGGTTTGGCTGCTGGAAGCATCACCACTTGGACTTGCTTCAGGACAAAGTTTTTGGATCGCTTATCAACTGCAGGAAGCTCGTAAGGTCACTGTCACGATCTGAAATAACTTGGTGCAGGTAAGAATGAAAGCTCGATGAGCTATTTCACCAAGTTCAAAGAAATGGTTGATAAGATAGAGGAAGACCTCACCGATAGGGAAGCCATCAACCGCTTCAGAACGGTATTTCCTCGCGACATGGATTACGAGCTCACGGTTCGTGCGATAACGACTCGACAGGAGTTGTTTGAGAAGGTATACAATGTCGCCCTTGCTGAAGAGAGGAAAGAAAAGAAGAATGGTAAGAGCCCCAAGGTTGAAGTCACCGATGATAAAAAGGACTCCAACAAGAACGGGGGAAACAATAAAAATGGAAAGAATGTAACTAGGGCAACAGAGAAGGTGCCCGAAGCTTTCACTCCCTTACGGTGAGTCGAACCGAGATTATGAATGCCGCCGAGCCGGCTCCTCCAAATCCCAATGAATCCAGCAACAAGTTTAGGAGGGACAACAGCAAGTACCGCGACTACCACAAAGACACCGGTCATCTCACGTAGGATTGCTTAGGATTAAAGCGTATCATCCAGAGAATGGTCGACTGTGGAGGCTCGAAGCTTATGTGAAGAGACCTCAAGCCGGGAGGAGGTGAGCAGCCAGTGGGCAACAAGGACCTAGGCAGCCTAGATCGAACCCGGGGGTCATCACCGAACAAGCGAGCAACACGGCCATCAAGCACAAGATATTCCACTCAATAAGGCCCCACATGTGCCTCCAAGGAGAGAAGTCGAGATGAAGCGATCGCCTTCTACCCCCATGAATTGGCAACTAATATGGCGGCTAGGGAGCAAGTTCTCGTCATCCCAGTCTCATTGATGGATGTACGACGAGCAGACTCTTAGTCGACACGGGGGCCTGCAAGGATATTTTGTTTTACAAAACTTTCAAGGAGATGGGTCTTAATGACGAACAGCTGGAGAGATATGATGGCAGGTTGGAGGGCTTCACCAACCATCGAGTTGATGCTAAAGGCCAGATAGTGCTCGACGTCGACCTAGGCCAACACTCCCTCGTGGTTGTCTCGAAGGTACAATTTATCGTAATTGATGTAAATAGTGACTATGCCGCCATCCTTGGAATTCCCGGACAGTCGCTCTTGGAATGGTAGCATCAATTCCTCACCGAGTAAAGTTCCCCACACCCGCTGGAGTGGGATGCGTACAAGGCACAGCTCGTGCTTATCTGGATCATGTTCTAAGAGAAAGAAAGAAAAGGCAGCTAGAGATTGAGACTGCTGATGGTTACTTGAAGCCGTCCCGCCGCCACCAAAACTACCCGATTGTCAACAATCACCAACGTGGAAGAGTCGACCTATCACTCAAATGACGAGGTCATGCTTGAGTCGACACGTCACTCTAACACCACTGAGGTCGATTCAGATGTAGTTATGGTCGACCAAGTCATCATAGGCAACCTATGCCTCCACTCGACAATAACTCTGGGGCCACCACCACCACCAGCCGAGGTTGCGGACAAGTTAGATGATATGATAGCGTAAGAAGCTCCACACCCGAGGGCCGAGGAGAGACAAAGGGTCAAGGAGATAATCATCGAGACTCTACAATTCAGGATGGACCGTAGCTAGAGGCCGTGGATGAGTTAGAGTCAGTAATCACCAACTTTTCCTACCCCGACCAAAAAATTCAGATTGGGAAGCAAATATCACTGAGGAGCGAGCGTAAATCATCGAGCTACTCAAGGAAAGTAATGATGTCTTCGCATGGAGGGTAGAGGACATGAGGGGAATCAAGGAAGAGGTCGCTGTTCACAGACTTGAAGTCAACCCGACCATAAAGCCTAGACCCCAAAAGTTGAGAAGTTTTGCTCGCGACAAGGAAGAGGCTATCAAAGCTGAGGTACAAAAACTTTTGAGTGCAGGGATAATCAAAGAGGCCACTCATACAACGTGGCTGGCCAACGTGGTCATGGTGAAGAAATCGAATGGCAAGTGGCGGATGTGTGTCGACTTCACTACTCTCAATCTAGCTTGCCCAAAGGATAGCTATCCTCTTCCTAGAATTGACAAGCTTGTTGATTCCATCGCTGGCCACTCTACTCTCAGTTTCCTGGATGCTTACTCGGGATACCACCAGATAAAGATGCACGAGGATGACATTGTGAAGACGGCATTTCAAGCAGCTGGAGGCATCTACTGCTACAACATGATGCCATTTGGATTGAAGAACGCAGGGGCAACTTATCAAAGGATGGTGAACAAAGTCTTTGCTTCTCAAATTGGCCGAAACATGGAGGCCTATGTCGACGATATGGTCATCAAAACAAAGACTGGACGTCACGTGGTCGACCTAAAGGAAACGTTCGCCAATTTGAGAGCAAACGACATGAAGCTCAACCCCAGCAAGTGTGTATTTGGAGTAGCTGCTGGAAAGTTCCTTGGATTTATGGTATCTCAAAGAGGCATAGAGGCTAATCCAGAAAAAATCAAGGCTTTAGTCGACATGCAGGCTCCCACCACTATCAAAGAGATGCAGTGACTTAATGGAAGGGTAGCGGCTCTTGGTCGCTTCATATCAAAGTCAGCAGAAAGGTCTCTCCCCTTCTTCAAAGCATTGAGGGGGACGAAAAGTTTTGAATGGACGACCGAATGTCATTCGTCGTTCCAACACCAAGGATTACCTCGCTACTCCACCTCTCCCGAGTAGCCCGACCACCGGTGAAACTTTGTTTGTGTATTTATCCGTGGGAGATAAATCAGCTGGCAGCGGTTTTGGTTAGAGAAGATGAGGGGTTTCAAAAGCCAAGATACTACATCGCAAGGCTCTATCGATGTGGAGAGCATATACTACAATGCCGAGAAGGTCGCCTATGCCCTAGTCGTGGCTTCAAGGAAGCCGCGAGCTTATTTTCTCGGCTCATCCAATCGTGGTTCTTACAAATGCTCCTCTAAGAAAAATTCTTCACAAGCCGGAGAGTTCGTGTCGACTTCTCAATTGGTCAATCGCCCTTACCGAATTTGACATCGAGTATCGACCTAGAAAGGCGTTAAAGGCTCAAGCTCTAGCCGACTTCTTGGTCGAGCTTACGTTCACCAAGGAAGACGACGAGCAATGAGCTCCAAAAGAAAAGGCTAAAGGAAAGGAGTCGAGTCCCAGTGTCGCCACGCCTACCCGTCGATTGTTGGAAGGTCTATTCACGGATCAATGACCAAGAATAGCAAAGGAGCCGGGATAGTGCTAATCGAGCGTAGTCTGGAACCGTGTATGAAGAATCACTAAGGTTCAAATTTGATGCTTCCAACAACCAAGCCGAATATGAGGCTTTAATCGCAGCTATTGAGTACGCCAAGTGTTTTGGAGCTACTAAGATCATGGCCTACTGTGATTCACAACTGATAGTTAACCAAGTCAGAGGCGAGTACGAGGTACTTAGCTCCACGTTGATTAAATACTGCGACCCGGTGAAGGAGCCGATAAAGGATTTGGAATTCTCGGGAGATTCAAAGGATTGGAAGAGAGGACAACGAGCTAGCCGATCTCCTCTCAAAATTAGCTACCTCGTATGAGCCACATGATGAACCTATCTCCTTCCTCGAAAGTCCAAATTTATGAAAGAGTAAAAATTCATTGCATAGATGATCCCTCAAGAAATTGGGCTCAGGAGAAGTGTTGGATCGAGGAAATGAAAGCATACTTAGAAAATGGAGAGCTGCCAGATGACGAGAAGAAGGCTCGAGCTATCAAAAAGAAAGCTCCAAGGTATGTCATTCAAGGAGGCGACCTATTCAGAAGATCTTATACTCGACCATTACTAAAGTGCATCCACCCTCAAGAGGTCGCCCTATTGATACACGAGGTACATAGTGGAATTTGTGGTGGACACCGGGGCCAGACTCTTGCCGACAAGTTAATCACTTTGGGATACTACGCCACACATGAGAGCCGACACTCACAACTTTGTTCAAGAATGTGATCAATGCCAAAGGTTTGCCAACCTTCCCCACGTGCCTACAACAGAGCGCACTCGTGATCGCAGCCTGGCCATTTGACATGTGGGGCGTCGACTGATTGGACCCTTCCCTCCCGCCCGAGGAAACCGCAAGTATGTGATCGTCGCCATAGATTACTTCACTAAATGGGCCGAGGCCAAACCATTAGCTCGCATCACGCAGGAAAATGCTATCAACTTTATTCATGACTTCATTTGGTGTCGGTTTGGTTTTCCTCGAGCTATAGTGTCCGACAATGGTTTACAGCTTCTCCTGCACCTTCGGCGTAGATGAAGCGAGTTGGAATCAAACATTGGAAATCTTCGTCGCCTACCCTCAAGGAAATGGCCAAGCCGAAGCAAAGAAATAAACTTGTTCTATCTTCCTCAAGATCTGGACTCGTAGGTCGACGAAACAATTGGTTGGACGAACTTCCCTTGCTCTTCGGGGCGCTCGTACAACCACTTGGGGCCTACTGGGAAACCCCTTTGCTCTCACATATGGGTCGAGGCCACGGCACCCGCCGAGCTCGCATTCCCTATCGCTAGAGTGACCTTCTTTGATCAAGAGCGTAATGACACCAACAAAGTTGATCGACTTGGACCTAATCGACGAGAAGCGAGAAACAAACCTACCTCCGAATGGTCAATTACAAGCAATGACTAAAAGTTATCACGACAAGAGGGTCAAGGCAAGGTCTTTCCAAGTTGGAGATTATGTACTGAGAAAGATTGAGGCAACGGGTAGAAGGACCCAGCAGAACAAGCTATCTCCTAACTGGGAAGGTCCTTATATAGTCACTCGAGTCGTCAAGGAAGGAACCTACATGATAGCTCATCCTGGAGGAGACGAGTTGAAACATCCTTGGCATGCTACTCACCTCATCAAATACTACTTCTAGTTTTCAATTTCAAAGTTCAAGTTTGTGTTAAAGCTAGTTTCAAATTGATGTAAGCATGATTCCTACTTCAATGAAAAGAGCATTTTATTCGATCAAACATAGTGTTACATTAATATCAACGAGCTCGACTCTTAGTCAGTTCATCTTAGCTCGACTCTTAGTCGCCTTCACCCTAACAAGCTCGACTCTTAGTCGCCTTCGTTCTAACAAGCTCGATTCTTAATCGCCTTGTTTATTTAACAAGTCCGACTCTTAGTCGACTTCGTTCTAACGAGCTCGACTCTTAGTCGGGCTCATCTTAGCTTGACTCTTAGTCGCCTTCACCCTAACAAGCTCGACTCTTAGTCGCCTTCGTTCTAACAAGCTCGATTCTTAATCGCCTTTGTTCACTTAACAAGTCCGACTCTTAGTCGACTTAGTCCTAACAAACTCGACTCTTAGTCGCCTTGATTTACTTAGCTCGATTCTTAATCGCCTTGCCTATTCAACAAGTATGATTCCTAATCAACTTGGTCCTAATTAACTCGACCCCGAGTCAGTTCCAATGGTACGAACAGGTTCGACTCATGGTCAACCTCGTTCACAAAAAGTTAACCAAGTCCGAGGTCGACTAAACCAACAAGATCAAGTCGCCTCTAGGCTCAAGTTGACTCATTTATATTATCTACATCTAGCTCGACATACAATATGGAATGAAAAACATACAACATTTCGAAACAAAAGTCACCATGATAGAGATAAGTCTCCCAAAACGGGCTAAGACTTGAGCAAAATTAACTTACAAAAATATTTTGCCTCCCAAAAACCGCCAAGGCATTCGGATAATGTTAGAGCAAAAACAAAAATGTTTGTTGGGGCTTGTTCATTACAACTCAATAAAATCAAGGGTCTTGAACTACATCACTGTCGTCTATGGAAGCTCGACCTTCACCATCTTCTTGTTGCCGGAGCTCTATAGGCTTACCCGATCTCGAATATGTTTGCTCGCTCAATTTCCATGGCTTCAAGCATCATCGAGTTCCGCCAAGACCACATCAAAATTTCTATCAAGAACAGGGGAGCTTCCCACTTCTCGCAGTGATCCTCCTCATCCTCTCGGGCAATAAAAGCTAGATCGTTTTCAAGGTAAGGAACGAGCGAGTGACCACCACGAGCCATCATATCATATTGAGACTCGCAAACCAACGAGCTAATTGCTCGATGGTAACCGTAGCCGCTGGATCTACAAGTGCACGGCGGGCCACGTGTCTCTTGCCGACCTCAAGAAAATCTTGGGCCTTAGACACGATGGCATCATAGTACTCGTCCCCTTCCTTGAACTTCTCAACCGCGCTTCGTAGGCATCCTTAGCGCTTTCTCAATAGCAAATTTGTGGTCTTTCCGACTCTTCTCTCTCTCAAGTCGATGCCGTTCATGCAACTCGAGCAAGAAGGCATCCTTCTCCTTTAGAAGTTTGTTGACCGTGGCGCCCTCGCCTTGGTTTTTTCCAGCCTCCTTCTTCTCTCGCATCCCTCTCCGCTTCCACCTCCTTGATCTTAGATTCAGCAGCTGCAAGATCGGACAGGGCCTTCATCTTCACCATTTCATTGGCTTCACACGAGTTATCCAGATCATTGTACTTCTGCCTCAAATCCGCAAGCTCTTTAGCTTTTTTGGAATAATCTCGAAGGGCTTGTCTCTCCCTCTCAATGGAAGCTCTCCAAGAGCTTTTCGCTTGCTCAATCATTGTAAGATTCTGCATTCCAAAGGAAACAAAGAAGTGTTAGCTCGAGATTCAAGTGGATCGAGTAAAGGAACAGACGACTGAAATAAAAGAGAAAGCGAGAAGTTACCTCGCAATGAGCCACCTGCATCGAGCCGAGAATTCCTGGTGTCATGCCCTTATCGCCCAAGTGAGCTAGCGCACCCACATCCACAGCCTCTTCTCACAATCACCGGCCCAAGTTCATGTCCGGGTAGCCGCGACTGTGCAATTAACTCCTTCAAGAGAGGGAACATCACTCACCTCTCGCATCCTTTCTTCAATGGATTCTTGGTTGGGATAAGAAGAAGCCGGAGGAGGTGGAAGCAACTGGCTCGATGACACAAAGATTCCCTTGTCGATCGCAACCTCTTAGTCCTCGTAGGCCGATCATCAACTTCCGTCTCCATGACGTCGTCATCAATGTTTACGACATCCAAGGGACTAGTTCCCGCTCCGACAAGACGGAGGTCCCTACATTGACATCGCAGTCGGGTCTGAGCTCACATCGTGCCCGCTGCATTTGTTGGATTCATTACCCTCCTCGCCGCGCTCATGGTATGACTGCTGCTCAACAAAGGATCTTCTTCATCTACCCCTTCCATTGGCACCATCCCAATATTGTCTTTTGGAAGCAGACTGGTCCTTAACGCGGCTTCCCTCTGCCTGTGAGCACGAGCATTAGCCTTTCCATGGTCTTTCCTCGCTTTCTTCTTGTCAGAAACGCCAACGATTCGAACCATGTTAGCTTCTTGCTCAGGAGTCAGAACTGCAACAATATCAAAACAACAAAGTGTTAGATCGACATATGAAAGTTCTACATACGAGCACAAGTTCTATGTACGAGCAAACTATGTACGACTCAATTATCTTATACGCAAGCTAACAAATGACGAGCTAAGAAAGGGACACAATACAAATGGTCTATCATGTTGTCAGATCGACAAGCAGGCAATAGACGAGTAAAAGGTTGCAGAACAAGATCTTACCACCGGCGTGCTCCCCGTTATCCTTGCAGTAGTTTTCTGTCTTCTTGCAACGCTGGCACAAATTTCCAAACCTCCCCAGAGAATGAGTAACCCAGTCGGGATATATTTGTCCTCTCAACACAGGGACAAGGGGCTCTACCACTCCATCTCCGCACATCATCCCACTGGACGAAGTTATACTTGGTGGTGATCGACTCTCCCAGCCTAACGGGTCTTCTCTCGACTAAGCGACACAAAGCCCTATACAAGTTAAGATGCCAGTCGGCTCCCAATAGTTCCCCTCATCTACGGCTTCAGATCATCATCGGGCAATGGGAATTCCCATCCTAATCTACTCTCTACCACAACAACATGCGAGTTCCACCACTATGCTTACTTGGGAGGTTGGTGAAGAGCTTGGGAGATTTAGGTTTGTAGGGGGTAACGATGCTCGTGTCCTCTCCACTATACTTTATACCGAAAATTCTTTGAACACTCTCATACAAGGTTCATACCCTAAGAATCTGCACACCATAGCAAAGCACACAAGGACCCTACAAGTATTGGCTCCGAGCTGAAGGGGAAGAGCATTGGCACATTCTAAAAACTCATTTATGAAGGGATCAAGAGGCAACCCGAGGCCGCCTACAAATTGACCATAGAAGAAGGCTACCCTAGTGGCATCCCTAGTAAATGACGACCTAAACAACTTCATAAACTCCCTCTCGAGTATAAATGGTCACCCTATAATCTTCCTTACTTACCTCACGTAAATCCCAAATCATGTTATACCTAGAGGGCGTGTTCTTCTTTCCGCATAATGGCCCTTGGGGAACATAACCCCTCTCATTCTTTCCCCGGCATGGTCAGATCGTCAAATGCATCAACGATTCTCGGGGCCCAGAGGAAGTAGATGCCGTAGCTCCGCCTCGAGTTGCCATATCTCGTACAAGAAGAAGGAGAAACAGGGAGTCGTGCCTATGAATAATTTCACGACCTATTTAAGGGCGACCTAGACTCCCCGGAAAGCCTATCCTATTCCTAAGGAAGGAGGGTTTGAGGACATCCCTAACATAGAACAAAGTAATATGGTCGAGCAAAGCTCATGGAATAGATGGAAAGTGACAACATTTGAATCATCAACTACTGTGTTTTCAACGTCCCCTACAATGGGCAAACCTATCTCACTAAAATTTAATTCCCACTTGGTTAAAATGGAGGCACATTCATCCAAAGACAGCTTCTCTCCACTCACCGTTCACATTCTTGTAAACCCTACTAACACAAAGGCAAGCACCCATACCAAGCTCCCGGCTCAAGCTACTAAAGGTTTTAGCCATGGCAGAAATCAAAAATAGAACAGAAATTAAAGCTCTAAAGGAAGAATGGGAGAGAAATACCTTTGTAAATGTCGGAATAGGAAGCTGTTGCCGAAGATGGAAGCCCAATTTAACTTAACTGCTTCTTCGCTATTTTCACGGAGATTCTCAAGAGCTTGAAAACGGTAAAAGTTCTAAACGAAGGAGGATTTTGCTATTTATATTTTCCTAAAATTGGAAAGGGAAAGGAAAATCGAAATTAATTTTCCAAAATTAAAAACCGAAGCGGTTTCCGAGAAGGAGTTCCAAGAGTCAGAATTGCAATCATTACGAGAATCGGCGCTCCTTCATCTCCAACCGTTCATCGCCAACGACCAAGATGTTGCCACGTCATCATGGTCGACCTACTTCAAAGACTAGCATCGACCTGCGAGTAAAGCAATTTTCGTCAAAGAAATCTTCTTAACTTCCAAGTCGACGAAGTCAACTCGAAAGTTGGGGGCCACTGAACATACCAAAAGTGTCGAGTTGGGCCAAACGAGTAAAGTCCAATTACAGACAGCCTTGGTCTCCACATTTCCAATAAGGCTGGTCCAATCAAAACAAGGCCCAAAGCCCATCTCAAGTATCAATCGACTAAGCCCACGGTCCGACCCCCAGGTCCCGACCTAACTTAGTCCGACCTCATGATCCATATTACAATTCGGGTACGAACCATGCTCTACCCGACAGTCAGGTCGACCATACCACGAGTGGCGACCTCGACCTAAATCAACAAGGGACGACTTAACACTTGCCGGCTTATTTGGTTGAACAATCCTCATAACCACATCCCTACAAATCAGGGACCGTTATGGACATGTTCCCACGTCCAAGTAACTGCCGCTACAATCTCGGAGCACATGTCGCCTCCCCAAAAATACACTACTCTTGTCTATAAATACTTCATCACTACCAAACGGTGAAAGGTAACTGCCATTTTGTATTCTGTGTTCATTATTCAATACATTTTGAGCTTCATACAACTGTTATCTTACTCTCACGCCCGAGCGTCTTCGCCGGAGACACATCCGGCTAGTCGTGGGTTCTGTTTTCAGGTCAAGGAGCCAGGTGATCAGTCCTGCCACGTAGAGGAAGATTGATAAGCACATTTCCTGCAGCATCAAGTGCATTTTTCAGTAATAACTTCTACTCCCTCCGTCCCATTAGTATTAGCACAAACACTGTTTGCGCGGGAATTAAGGAATATGATATTTTAATAAAATGTTGTGAGTGTAAAAGAATGAGTGGAGAGAGAATGAGTGGAGGGTGTAATAAATTATAATAGTGTTGTGAGTATTAAAATAATGTAGGAGAGAGAATGAGTGGGGTTGGGTGAATATTTTATTAATATAAAGTTTCCTTTTTGGGAGTGTGCAGATATTAGCGAGACGCCCAAAAAAGAAAGTGTGCTAATATTAACGGGACGGAGGGAGTATACAGTAACTAAATAGCTAATGTAAACAAATGCATTTTTTAACTGAGAAACCAATCACATCGAGAGTCAACTGAGAAAACTGTGCTTCCATGTTGACAGCAGTGCCATTAAGTGCGTTTGATTTGAGCTTTTCCACCATTTTTTCGGCACAAGTGCAAAACACATGCTCAAGAAAATGGAACTTATGTTATATGAGCACATCGAGCTTCTAGTATTGACCGAGACTAAGGCTCCGTTTGTTTGGGGGTAAATATTTTTCGGAAAATATTTTTTTTATTTTTTGGTGTTTGTTTCGCACCGAAAAATTGAGAAAATGTTTTACGCTAAACATGTTTATCTCATTTTCCGGAAAATATTTTCATTTTTTGAAAAACATTTTGCAGGAAATCATTTTCCGAAAAATATTTTACGCTAAACAAACGGAGCCTAAATAAAATCTTTGTGGAAATTAAATAAAGGGTTATAGGATACCAAAAAGTCCAGAGTTTTATTTGGATAGAAAATTAACAGTGCCCAGAACTCATACTACTACAGAAGAAAGAATATAGAGAGATTGAATATATTACGAAATACTATTTCACAGCTAGTGCAATAAGGTACATTGAACTAATATGATTAGTACGAGGCATTTCAATGCAATAGCTAGTGACATTCTTTCAACAACAATTATCTTTAAAATAGCATTTATTAAATTTTCAAAGATGTCTGCCTTATTGTGTTCTAGCATATATGTGAAGCTCAGAAAATAACTTGTATACAGTGGCTAAATAGCTACTGTAAATAAGTGCATTTTTCAGTAATAACTTGTATACACTGACTAAATAACTAATGTAAACAAGTGCATTTTTCAGCAATAACTTGTATACAGTGACTAAATAACTAATGTAAATAAGTGTATTTTTCAGCAATACACTTCAATACACTGGCTAAATAGCTACTGTAAACAAATGCATTGTTCAACAATCAACATCTATACACTGACTAAATAGCTACTGTAAACAATTGCATTGTTCAACAATCAACATCTATACACTGGCTAAGTACTTACTATATAGACACTTGTTCAATATTTTTTTTTTCAAAATCCTATCTTCAGGGATGTAGTTTGATTCGTCTCGTCGAGACAAAAAAATCAGTGTTCTTTGTCTGTCCACCTAATTACAAGAATGCCATCAAATTTTTAAACTAAAAAGGTAATTTAAACCCTTGATTTGTGTCTAATCCAATGACTATCCTTGGTTCTCATGTAATTGGGTTCTCACGTGAGCATGACCATATATATACACCCTCCGTCCCGCCAAGAGTGTCACCCTTTTAGGGGTGGCACGCAAATTAAGAAAAAGTGTGGGAAGAAAAAATGTTGTGAGTGTAATTTGAAAATAGGAGAGAAAATTAGTGGAGAAAATAGTGAATTTAAAAAGTGTTGTGAGTGTAGAGGATAGAGAATTAGTGGAGGAAATAGTGGATGGGATAATAGAATATTAATAAAATATTTCCTTTTTAGGAAAGGTGACACTATAAACGGGACACCCTTTTGAATAAAAAGTGACACTTCGAATGGGACAGAAGGAGTATATATATGTCGTCGTTTAATTTATCTGTTCGGTTTGAGATATTGGTTAGGTTCTTCAATAGTAAACCAAACTCGTAATTGATGTTGCCAGGAATTTTCTCAAGCAGCAACTCACCGTTGTAGTCCAAATTTGATATCTCCGGCTCCTTCTTCTTCGGTCAATCTGCACACACTCAAACGTTAACTAAGCCGGGGGCGGCTCCGGCGTAAGCCCCTCCGGCGTAAGGATAAGTGTTTGCTTGAGAGAGGGGAAAACTAACAGTAAGGAAGGTGTCTGTGTGTGTAAAATGAACGTACCTTTGGAATGAAGCCTTCCTCTCATACTTATACCCCCTACCCTCGTGCCTTGCATGTGTCATCCTCACGTTTCATGCCTCCTGCCACGTGTCACCACTCCATTGGTCCTTTATAAAAGTAAACCCTTAACACGTGATCACCAATCCCAATGCATAACCGTCTAACGGGTCCCACTTCGTAGATATTTATATGCCGCCTCTGGTGAATAACGTCAATTGGGATCCCTCTCTCGCCGGATAGGTTACCTATGGCCTGTCTCGCCTTACCACAATATCTCGCCTTTCGTCTTTATCGTTATCTCGTCAGCTTACCTCATAATGTCTCGCTATTATTGCCTTGGACTTTCTCAATCTCATTAACTTCAGCGGGATACTTCCTATCTCGCCTTCTTATGATCCTCCTTGGGCCACTTCCATTCTCGTCTTCTTCTTAGGCTTTATCTCATTTTGGGCCCATTTGCTACTCTCTCGCCATTGGACTTGGATTTGACCCAACCATTATTTTAAGGCAGCATCAGAAGCCCCTAAGTTTATGACGAGATTCATTTATGGTCTCGCCAAAAACTTGATGTTCACCGCCTCCTCATTCCGCGATATACAAATCCTTCTTCAAGAAGCTACTCCATTGTAAATCTCCATCCATACACGTGTCTCTTTCCTGGCAACCTTTAAGATTTTAATGAGCCGTCATTTGGGAATCGTGCCAAATTATGAGGGAAAATGTAAAATTTTTACCCCAAACGTCACATCAATCAGTTCCCTAAACCCTCTCTCATATAAATACCCAAATTACTTCCCACATTCCTCTTTTTACTCCTCTTCATTCTTGCTCAAGCTCTTCCAAATTCCGGCAAACCCTAACCTTGATTCCGACGATTCTTCTTCACTTTTCACCATTTATTTACTGATTACTTCCCCAAAATTGTTTCTTGACCACTTTTCTGCTCATCTTTGGCCATTTTGGAAGTGATTTGGTGTATCATTCCTCAATCCCCAGGATTCGACCCTTAACTCCGGCGCCTGTTCATCTTTTCCGGTGACTCTTCATATTTTCCGACCAAGATTTTCCTCTTCATCAGGTAACTTTTTCAAAAACCCTTCACATTCTTTAAACCTTCAAGTTTTGATCTTCCCTTTTTGTCCGATTCCTTGCACTTTGTATTTCCCTTTGTCCCATAATTTTTTTTTCCCAAACTACCCTTTATGGCGAGATACAAAAACTGTGCTAGGCGGGTTAAGTACGGAAGATGTCAAGTTTCATGCGGCTTATATAGGCGGCTGCAAACTACTTGGGCAAGACTGCCCAAGGCCGACATAATTAGGTTGTTGGTTGAAAACTGGGTAGATTCTTCAATTATTAATTCCCTTGAAATCAAAGGTCGCTTTTTCCTTTCCCCTTCAGCCCCTATATCTCATATTTTCACTTCCCATAGAGAATTGGTCAGGTTTATCAAAGATAAATATGACCCCAATTTAAGCGACTCATCCGAATCTCATTGTGTTGCTGACCCTTTTTCCAACCGTAGGACACATTATAAATCTATCCTATCTTCTTCTTCTTCCAGTGATTCTCGAGAGATGACTGATCAAGCGACATCTTCTCCCGCGGCGACTTCCAGCAATCCCCCTTCCACCGGGGTTCAAAATCTCAATCTTCATGAAGGTACCTCTTTTACCAATCCCGCTCATGCTGAGGCGGGATCTTCCCTTGCACCAGACACAAGCTCCCTTACTCCTAACCCCATCACTGATTGGCATAGACTTTACCTCATTGATAGTTCAATATACCGCATTTCTGATTATCAGGGAGATACCTCCCTTGCCTACTTAAGAGAGATGAAGGAGGGCATAGTAATCTTTCCTTCCCAACTCAAAGCCGGCCTTAGGATCCCCCTTGATCCTTTTCTTTGCGAAGTCTTGTATAAGGCCCAAGCCATGATAACCGAAGTTCATCCCAATGCCATAAGAATAATTACCGCTTTCATTACCATATGCCGCGCTCTGAGGAAGGAACCCACAGTTACTGCTTTAATTTCTTTATTTCCTGGATATAAGCAAACTAACAAACTTTCCAGCGGGATAGTGGAAACTCGCCTTTCCCTCCAATATCATCGAGGTCCCAAAGTCCTCACTCCTTTACCTACAAAAGTTCATGAATGGATGAGCGACCCCCTCTTCGTTATCTCTCGCGTTGGGTGGTCTCATCCCGCTGACCTCCTTCCCATCAAACCCCAAGTCGAAAACAAAGATGCTTCTACTACTGGCGACAATGCCCTTTGTGAAGCCATTCATGCCTTAGTTGCCTTACCCGAAAATTCTTCTGATGATACACCCCAACCTCTCATCTCCTGGAGAGGCATTCTGCGAGATAGAGGGTTACTCGATCAAGTTGGTCTCGCTGACAACTTGCCTCGCATCCCACCCCGGGTTCCAATAAGCCATGTTTACTTCGATGGATGGGAGCGACACTCTGGCAACAAGTACGCTCATGAATGCCAGTCCTGCAAGGGTACTCGTAACTGTACCGCAATGAATACTGCTCTTTGTATGTTTCCTTTTTAACCTTATTCTTTCTTTACTTTGGCTCACATTTGAATTACTATAACTCTTGACTTCCTTTTATTTGCTTTCAGATCATCGTGCCAAATCAATGGACAGTCGCCAAGCCGCCAACCTGGAAACCGACAAAAGAAGAAAACAGATGGCCAATGCTCGCGACATTGCCCTTGCTCTTCTTCCCGACAATCTTCATCTGCCAATATCTCACGACGGAAAAGATACTGAAGAAATAGCCTTGGAAAGAGCTCAAAATACAGCTAAGGGAAGAGCTAGGCCCACTAACCCAGCTGCCCGTGCCAAACGACAAAAAAGAATCGCTTCTGTGTCAACAAAGGTCGCCCCTCCTTCTCAAGAAATCATCCCACCAAATCCTGTCGCCGTCTCAGCTCCTCCATCCGCTGAAGCTAATCTCCCACCAGTTTCTATCTCGCCAACTACTGAGATCAATGTTTCACCAACTGTTATCCCGCCAATCAACGTCACACCAACGACTGAAAATATCGAGATTCTTCCCTCTGACCCTGTTCCATCCAATTCTCCCTCTTTGGAAATCAACATTACTGAGCCCAATCAAACTGAAATTCATCCTTCCCGCGAGATGGAAGTTTGCGACCTTACCAATGTCTCTAATTCTCCTTCCACTCCGTGCGACCCAAATATTTCTTCTGCTCTTCCTTCCCCAAGCTGGCTTCAAGAAAACTTTTCGAAGCCCATTGATTTTGCAGGGCTTTTCGAACTCAGTAAAGAGATTGCTAAAGTTCCCCGCATAAAAGGAATGATTGAAGAAACTCGCAGCGCGGAAGAATGTATGTTGGGTAGCTCGGCCTTGATTAGAGCTAGTGATCAACTTCAAGTTCAACGTGTCGCCCACATGGATCCCGACCATGCCGCTTGTCAAGCTGGACTTTATTTTTCATTGGTACGTTGCTCTTACTTTCCTTGATTAATATTACCCTTATTTTCTGTTGCTTTTTAACTTTCCCTTGTTACCTTTTTCAGCTTGGAGCTTCTATCATGGGTATCAGCGAGCAAAATACTCGTCTTGATAATGAATCAACGAGCTTAAAGGCTACAAACCAAATTTTGAAGCGCGATAAAGAGACCCTTAGGGGTAGAGTCGCAAGGCGGGAAGCTACGATCAAAAACTTGGAGGGAGAGCGCGACAAATTGAAGACTGACTTGGCTACTTCCCAGAATCAACTTGATCATACCCTTACTGATCTTAATGCCGCTAAATCTGATCTCGCCAATGCTACCACTGAACTCAATTCTGCTAAAGAGAATGCCGCCAAGTTGAGGAGCGAGAATGAGACCTTAAAAGAAACTCATGCAGCCGACATTCAATCTTTCCAAGACGAAATTACTAGACTGAAAGAAGAGTTGACTGGGAAGGTCGCAGAAATTACTTCTCTTAATGCTGATGTGGCTCAATTGACAGATGACATTGCTGATATTGGGAACCAGACTTCTCTTCAAGTTATGCGGGCCGCAGCCGCTGATGTCAATGATATTCCCGCCATTACCATTGAAAAGCTTGCTCACTGGGGGTCAGAGCCAATCTTTAGCGAGGTATGTCGCCGTGGCCATCCCCTGGTTCCTTTCACTCCAGAAGAACTTACCGACCTTGCTGAGGAAGACGCTTTATTGGGTAAGTCTCCATGGAGACCTCCTCCTGTTCAAGATCCAAATGCCGTTGCTTTGTGGGGCGATCTTCTTGAACATAAGCATAAACAATTGGATGATGCCAAAGCTCTTGCCTTAGCGACTTCAAGCTCTACTCAAGTCGTTCCGCCGAATGAACCCAATGTCTGACCTGTTTCTACTTTGATACTTAGTTTATTTTGAACAATTTTTGTAACTTGCCTTGGTGGCTAAACAATTTACTTTCTTTTCTTTTGGGGCCTGCGTGCCTTTAAACAATGTACATTTGCGGCCTTTGTGCTTGCCTCTTTACTTTTATGCTTTACTTGTTTCATCATTCATTGTTTTGATAGTTCATCAAAAATCTCCTTTTTCATGACAGGTACCCCATACACATATACTCCCATCGAAAAAGTGAAGTCGTCTTTAGGCGACTTTACTTACAATGCATATTATGCGACTCATCTTGTCGCTGACTTTAACTCTTTTTTGATCTTTCTTTGCTTCTCACTTAGAATAATTTCCTTCTTTTTGCCTCATATCTTTCCTTAAAAACCCTCTTTTCCTGTCCTTCAAGCGAGATAAAAATCTCTTTCATAGCGACTTATGTTCATGCCCTTAAGGCGAGATGGAACTTTTTCTCATTTATAGTCCGGAGACTTTCATTTTTATAGTCCATAGACTCTCGCATATTTATAGTCCTTAGACTGACTCGCATCTTTATAATCCGTAACCTGACTCGCATCTTTTATAGTCCGTAGACTGACTCGCATCTTTATAATCCGTAACCTGACTCGCATCTTTCATAGTCCGTAGACTGACTCGCATCTTTTATAGTCCTTAGACTGACTCGCATCTTTTATAGTCCGTAGACTGACTCGCATCTTTTATAGTCCGTAGACTGACTCGCATCTTTTATAGTCCTTAGACTTTCTTTCACATGATATTTTACGACTTACCTTGACTCACATCTTTTATAGTCCGTAGACTTTCTTTCACATGATATTTTGCGACTTACCTTGACTCACATCTTTTATAGTCCGTAGACTTTCTTTCACATGATATTTTGCGACTTACCTTGACTCACATCTTTTATTCATCCACCTGTTTTCATAATTCATCCAATATTGTTTTGATAATTCATCAAAAACTCTTTACCTTCTTTCCTTTGGCGAGATACCACCATACACATATACTCCCATCGAAAAAGTGAAGTCGTCTTTAGGCGACTTTACTCTAAGCAACTTACTTGCCATGTTATTGGCGACTAATCATATATTATTACAACATAAGATTTAATCCGAAAATAAATATGAATAATGATATTTCATACTTTCATTATATTCAAAGCATATTCAACACATATTCAAACATATGTATCTTCTATTCAAGGTATTTTTATTTCATTCAAAGTTATAAGACATATGTGACTTTCATTCATGATTGAAAAATTCATAAATTCATCAAAATTGCTATGAAAAAGACTTTAATAAGAATAATTTCAAATAGGCAAATTACCCTTATCACTTCAATGATAATACTTCTTTAGATGATCCACACTCCATGCATTTGGGACATCTTTGCCGCCTTCTTCCTTCAAATGATACGTCCCTTCTCGCACAATCTTGGCAATCTGAAAAGGACCTTCCCATTTCGGGTCTAGCTTGGCAAATCCCGCTGTCGCTCCTTTAACTTCGCGGCTTCTCAACACCCAATCCCCTATACTGAATGATCTCTTATTCACCCGTTTGTCGTGCTGCGCCTTCATCCTCTGCTTATAATTGATCATTCTCATTCTCGCCCTAAGTCTTTTTTCATCACTCAAATCCAGCTCGAAACATCTTCTGTCGCCATTCATTATCTCGTCATAATAAGTTACCCTATGGGTAGGCAAACCCATCTCAGCGGGAGCCATTGCTTCTGAACCATAAGTCAATGCGAAAGCTGTCTCGCCAGTCGATCCCTTCACCGTTGTTCTAACATACCATAAAGCTGTGGACAATTCTTCCAACCAAGCCCCTCCTCTTTTTTCTAAGTTTTTACACAAAATCTCCAGAACTTGCTTGTTGGCGGCCTCCACTTGCCCATTGCACTGCGGCCTATAGACTGCGGACTGCCAATGCTTGATATTCAAATTCTCGCAAAAACCATGAAACTTCTTCCTGAATTGTGGCCCGTGATCAGAAATGATTGCTCGCGGCATTCCATGGCGACACAGGATTTCTTCCGTTACAAATCTGATAATTTGGTCTTCAGTGGTAGAAGTTAGTGCCCTTGCCTCTGTCCATTTAGTGAAATAATCAACAGCTACCACCACCATCTGAGCTCCTCCTTTGGCCTTGGGGAACGGTCCTATAAGGTCTATCCCCCACATATCAAAAGGCCAAGCCGCTATAATTGGTGTCTGTTCAGTTGCAGGTTGCCTAGGAATGTTGGCATGTCGCTGGCACTGATCGCATTTCCTCACGTATTCTTCCGCATCTTTCTTCAATGTTGGCCAGTAATACCCATGAAACATGATTTTATTGGCCAAAGTTCTTGCTCCTGGATGGCCCCCACAAACGCCCTCATGCACTTCAAACAAAACATTATCAACTTTGCCCGGCTCTACACATCTCATCAAAGGTCGCGAGAAAGACTTGCGGTACAAGATCCCATCTTGCACAGTAAACCTTGGCGACATTTTCTTAACTATCCTCGCCCTGTCTTCTTCTTGAGGCAGCTCCTCTTTTCCCAAATAATTCTTCATTTCACTTACCCAATCTTTTTCACCTACTTCAACCTCCATTATCAGGGGCCTGTCATATGCCGGCTCTTCAACAAATTCCACCACCACCTTCTTGGGCAACTCTTCAATTTTGTCACAGGCAGCTTTACACAACATGTCGGCCCGTTCATTTTTCTCTCTGTCGATCTGCACCAGTTCCCAATAATCGAAGCTTTGCAAAATCTGCCTTACCATTTCACAATATTTCGCCAAAGTTGTACTCACTACCCCATATCTACTTTTTACTTGGTTGACAATCAATTGAGAATCAGAATGAGCGACTATTTGCTTTACTCCAATATCTCGGCATAATTCCAATCCCGCAACTAAAGCCTCATATTCCGCCTGATTGTTTGTCATGTTGAACTTAAACCTCAGGGCTTTCTCGTACGTGCAATCCTTTTCTGGCGAACTCAGCGAAATCCCAGCCCCTCCTTTGTCTTTAGCTGAAGATCCATCAAGATACAACTCCCAACACCCTGCTGGTCTTTCTCGCTCTTCTTCCACCTCAGGGTCCTGCGACTTGGCCTTCCTCTTCTTGGCCCCCTGAGTCTCTATCTCCTCCATTTCATAAGTAAATGAAGTTTCGAGAATAAAGTCCGCCAACGCCTGAGCCTTAATGGCTTTTCTCGTCTCATACTGAATATCAAACTCTGTCAACTCAATCGATCATTTGAGGAGCCTTCCCGCTGAATCAGGCTGTTGTAAAATCTTTCGCAAGGGTGCATTGGTCAAAACAGTAACAGGATGAGATAAGAAATAGGCCCTCAACTTCCGCGTCGCAATCACTAAAGCATAAGCCAATTTTTCCGCGTTAAAGTATCTCACCTCTACCTCACTTAACGCCTTTGACACATAATATACCGGCTTTTGCATGCCGCCATCCTCCTTTATCAGTACCGCTGCATAAGATTGGCGGCTTTCCCAAGTACTCCTTCCTCCGGGCTACATAAGATTGGCGGCTTTCCCAAGTACTCCTTTATCTTATGAAATGCTTCTTCACACTTTTCATCCCAAGAAAATTTTTGATCCCCTTTTAACACCTTGAAGAACGACAAACATTTCTCAGCCGAACGCGACACAAACCGCCCCAAAGCTATCACCCTACCATTCAACCTTTGAATCTCTTGGATCGTTCTAGGCGACTTCATATCTATTAAAGCCTGGATCTTCTCCGGATTTGCCTCTATACCGCGGCGATTTACCAAGAATCCCAAAAACTTTCCCGCCGTTACTCCAAAAGTGCACTTACTTGGATTAAGCTTCATGGAATTTCTCCTCAAATTCTCAAAAGTCTCAGCCAGATCCACTAAATGATCCTCCCCCTTGGTTTTGATTACCATATCATCAATATAAGCTTCAACATTCCTTCCAATCTGCGATTTAAATATCTTATTGACCATCCTTTGGTATGTCGCCCCAGCATTCTTCAGACCAAAGGGCATCATTCTATAGCAAAAATTACCAAGGGAGTTCGAGCAGTTTGTTTTGGCCTTGTCTTCTTCAAGCATCTTAATTTGGTGATACCCTGAATAAGCATCGATGAAACTAAACACCTTATGTCCTGCAATGGAGTCCACCAATCTATCGATCTTTGGCAATGGATAACAATCTTTGGGGCATGCCGTATTCAAATCTGTAAAGTCTATGCACATCCTCCACTTCTTATTTGCCTTCAACACCATGACTGGACAAGCTAACCAAACTGGATAAGTGATTTCTTCAATGATTCCCGCTTTCAATAACTTCTCGACTTCTCCAATCACCGCCTTCTCCTTTTCCACTGACAGGTATCTCACCTTTTGCTTAAAGGGTTCTACATTTGGATCGACATTCAGACAGTGTAGGGCGACCTTCTCATCAACTCCGCACATATCCTCAGGTCTCCAAGCAAATACATCAATGTTATCCCGCAAAAAATCAATCAACATATCTCGTTCATCCTTTTTCAACTGTTTCCCGATTTTAACTTTCTGCTCTGGGTATTCGCCATTAATAATTACCTCCTCCAACTCTTCTGCCGCCTGAATATCCGGCTCATCCCGCATTTGCAATGTATCTACCTCCATTTCAGCCGCCTTCTTCTTCTCTACACATCTCTTTATTCTTTTGTCGCTGCTTTCCCCCTTATCTCTCCCGGCAAGCGACACACCCTCAAGTGTTTCTACTACGATCTCTTCATCACATTCTTCACTATCGGAATCTACTACCTCTTCAATAAGGGGTTCCTTCATCTTGACAAATTCTGCGGATCTCGACCAGGCCATCTCGGCTTGCATCACCAACAATGCCATCAAATTCCTTTCTGATTTCTCCTGCATCATTTCTGTCTCTATATCTCGCTCCTCATTTCTTCCTTGCACAACTTCATCTTCTGTCTTTTCTTCAATAACAATGATCGCCGACTTATTTTTCATGATTTCAGTTTCCTCCCAACTCTCACATCCTCCTAAGTCGGTGATCATGTTTATTCTTGCATCCCGCACTGTCAAGGCTGTAGAAAGTGAACTCGTACTCGCCCTAGCCTGTAATGACCCTAACCCTAGGCACTATTTTAGCATCATAATAATTGCTTTTAATATTATTATTAATATTATGTGTTCATTTTATATATTCGATTTCTTATTTTAGGTTGAAATGATTGGAAAATTTAATAAAGCATCTTGGGAGAAGTATAATAATAGAAATGGACAAAATAAATAAAATGTGGGTAGATAGATTTATTTTTGTGGAATTGTTGAAAGCCTAGTCATTTGGGGGATGGGGGGGGCCATGCCCTCCCCTTAAATTCCTCATCCTTTGTCATATTTTTCAACTCTTCCCCATACTCCCTCATTATCCCACCTCCTTCAATTATTCAATCAATTCCATACTCCTCCTTCATTCTCCTTCTTCTTCCTCCTTTTCTCCATGGAAGCCTTCTCCTAGATACCTCTTCTTCCAAGTCCCTAGCAAGCTTAATCCTTCTCCATTTTAAGATCCGGGTGTACTTCCATGTTCGTAGAGGCAAGGGAAATACATCAAGCTAGACAAATCTTGGTTTCATCTCATATTACTAGGTGAGTTATTATGACTTCTTTCTAAATATTGCACATTTTATGTGTTAACGAATGTTTTATGAAAAGAAAAAGTATATTGTATTTTAATATGGTTATTTGAGGAAAATTGATTATTCAAGATTTAATTGATTTTAGTTATGAGATGAGGGTTTAAGTTGAAGGAATGAGGGTATAATAAGTGTAATATATTAATGACATTAATGGAGTTAGTGTATGTAGTTATATACATCTTACTTTAAATTGGGGTTGTTATTGCTATTATAATGATTATTTGATGCTTTGGAAACTTTCTTAAAATGAAGGAATTGGTTAAGGTTATAGGAAGATGTTGTTGTTTTTGGAAGTGTTAAAGAGTGGAAGAAATGGGTGGGATTAGATTAGAGAATGAAAGCTTGAGATGGGTTAGTGAAATGGGTGAAGATTCAAGTGTTAAATAATCTAAGCAAATCATCTTGGACTTCATGGTTTAGTATGAAATGTTTGAAGTAGTAAGCCTTCTAAGTTGTAATTTAATAAGTTTGGGTTGTATTAGTTCAGCTGCCAAATCTGGGAAAAAGCCTCGTGGGCGGTCGCCCATGTGGTCTGGGCGGTCGCCCATTACCACAGCAACTATCTCCATTCCTTGCCATGATTGAGCGGTCGCCCTGGGAGTAGTAAGCGGTCGCCCATAACCTCTATTGGGCGGTCGCCCACGTCTCTATGTGCGGTCGCCCATGACCCCAGTGCTTACCCTTGATGTTACCCTTGCTTGGGCGGTCGCCCATACCCCTTTGGGCGGTCGCCTATGCCGACAGAATCCGTCCAGTTACTTGTCTTGCTGAATTTGTATTAGCACCCTCCTAGTATGATCCTTAATCCATATAAATTAGTAGAATCTAATTCAAGCCGGATAGGAATAAATCCCTTTTGACTTAGATTAAAATAGTTTCAAACTTGGGAAATAGATCTTGAACTTTTATTAAGGTTATTCAAGGTTGTATAATGACTATGTAGGAATGGTTTACGATACATAGTGTCCTTACTTACTCCATATCTTTGGTGAGTAGTTAACAATAGGGTAGAAGCTATAGGTTCACTATTGATCTAATTGATGATGGGTATGTACCACCTTGTGGCATTGTTATTCCAAGTTGTGGAATTTTTGATTATATGGTTACCATAATATCCTAAGTATGGACTATTAGACATATTGTTATGTACATCCTAAGTGTGGATTATTTGGCAAATGTTATGTGGTATTCCAATTGTGGATTATTTGGTATATGGTTGTGTTGTATCCCAAGTGTGGAATATCTGACTTGTTGTTACATTGCATCCCAAGTGTGGATTATTTGGTTATATGGTTACCTTACTTGAATTTATATTCATTGATGGTATTGATTAGCATGAGTATACATTACCATGTTGTTATATTATGATGCATAGTGTACTAAATGGTTGTTGCACTATGGTATTGATTTCATGAGTATACATTACCATGTTGTTATATGATTATCCCTTTCTGTGGATTATGTATCAAGTATCTATATTGTGCTTGAACATGTTGATATTCGGGGGTATAATGGAATTCAATCAATTATGGATTTGTTCTATAAATGATTGAAGGTTCATCATACCTGGGACCGTCCCCTCTGTGGCCACAGAGTGGGTGTGCTAACGACTGTATTGACCCAAAAGGCTTTACAGACCTGTTGCGATTGGTGTTTAGGGGGAATGCTTCTGTATTAAGCCTAAAGCTTTACAGATTAAGCGATATTATTTTTGGATACTCTATTATAGGTATCTTTTCTTATATGGATCTCTGGAGTATGAGTCCTATAAGAGGTGAATGTGCTGAAGGCAATTCACCAAAGAGTGGAGTTTTACTCCCACGTTGTACGACTTATTGTTCAGACGGGAAAAAGTAAAATGAGGTAACGTAAGGTGTTTACCGCTTTTATAATGTGTTATGTGCTACCATGCTATGTGTTGCATCTTGTTTGGCATATTGCTGCATTCATAATAGCTCATTGAGATTTATTCTCACCCCTTCCCTTTTACTGTTTTAGATTGTGCTGAGACAGGTGACTGGAACCAGTGAGGCCGGGGTTGAATTGTGGACTTTTGCTTTTGGGGACTTGTCAGGTTAAGTGTATAAGTTGGTTGTCTGGGTGTATTTATTTAGTATAACTCTTTTGAGAAGATGTGTATAAACTCTTTTGTAAACAAAGTTAAGTATGAGTTTCGATGTAAGAAATCATTTTATGGTTCATGGAAGTTGTGGAGTGGTGATATTATTAGTTGGTTTAATTTGGTATTTGAAAATAGGTTTTCTTTTAAAAGGAAAATAAAAGTTTTTAAAAAAATTAGAGAGGAGATTTCCTAGTTGGGCTCCTCAAGCTCGGGACACGCGTTAGGTCCCGGGTTGGGGTGCTCACATAGCCGCTGTTTGCATCTCAATCTTTTTCTGAATAACTTCTTTCACCTCGCTTTTCAAACATGCTATTCCCTTTTCCGTGGGAAATTTGACCCGCTGATGCGGGATAGACACCACCATCTCAAAACTTTGCATAAAGGGAATGCCGACAATAGCATTGTATGGCGACACTAAGTCAATAACCATAAACTCCACGGTGCGAGTTCTCACCTTCTCGTCCTCTCCTATTTCTACCGCCAAAGAAATTGTCCCCTTAACCCGCACAGTGTGGTTTGTAAACCCCTCCAAAAATCCTTTATATGGCACCAAATTAGCCTCTGTATATCGCATCTTCTTGTACGCTTCATAATAAAGGATGTTTCGGCTAGCTCCTGAATCCACCAATACTCTATGCAAAATACTGTTCCCCGGAGCAATAGAAATCACAATTGGTTGGCATCCATGGCTTGGAGTTAAAGCCAATTCTCGTCTGGAAAAACTGATCATCCTTTCCTCACTGGGTGGGTAAGCGGGAATGTGACAAGTATGAGAGAGCGACATGATCTCGGTTACTTAAGCAAGTAATACTTGTTGGCTCGTGAATCACCATAATTTCATTCCCTGCCATTTCCTCCTTGAGCCGCCACATTTGGCTCTTGCCATACATACTCCTGCAGCTCACCTCTTTCAACCTTCCCTTGAATAACTTTCTTCAAATTATAGCAATTATCCGTATCATGCCCCCTGTCCCGATGATAATTACAAGATCTTGGTTCATATTAATCCTCCCTAGATCATTCATTTCAATGGTGGCGGCAAATCAACCGCATGAAATTTCACTTGGTGTAGCAGTCAATCTTGTAAATCTCACTATCCTCCTTACCCCACGACCTCCATTGCGGCCTCCATTGCGACCTCCACCTCTGCCGCCAGCGGGATTCCCTCTACCTCTTCCTTGAGCTGCATTTCCTTCCTTCACATATTCAATCCTATCCTTAACACTTTTCTTTCCAGTGTTAGAGGTTCCTTCATCAATATCCTCACCACCACAATACGCCTTGACTCGCTCGTGCAACTCGCTCAAAGTCGCAGGTAGCCTCATCCTTAACTCCCTCCTGAAAGATTCAGATAGCAGGCCCGACATATACATCATTATGACATATTTGGGATCAATCTCCGAAATTTGATTGGCAATTAGCAAAAATCTGTTTGTATAAGTGACAAGGCCTTCTCCCGCCTTTTGCTTGATTCCAATCAACTCCTGTAGTACTACTGGTTGAGCTCCTACTGATCCAAACCTTGCTAAAAAATTTCTCTTGAAGTCTTGATACCCCAATATGGAATTAACAAAACAGACAAACCAATCCAAAGCTTGAAGTTCTAAAGTGCTAGCAAAGGTCTTACATAGCAAAGCGTCGTCCTTAGTCAATATCGCCATTGTGACTTCAAATCCCGCCACATGAGTTCTGGCGGTAGTTACTCCGGCATACTTGGATAGAGCGGGCAAACGAAAATCCGGAGCTGGCTCGGCCACCTGGATATACTTAGCGAATGGGGCGACGAAAGAGTCCTTCTCACTGTCAATTATACCACCCCTTTCCAACTCCCAATCTTCTTGCCATCTCGGCCATCTCGCCTCTTTAACCCATCCTCTTCTCCAAAACACTAACTCCTACACCCTTTCCCTTCTCTACCGCTTAGGTTTCTCGCCCTCTTTGAAACTTCTCAACTCTTTCTCGCCATCTTCCGCTTCATTTGACGCAGTATCACCATCCTCTTCTTCACAATAAAGAGACGACACTTGGGAAGTGTGTGGCCAATGATAAACTTTAATCTTTCGTCCATTCTCCATGTACTCTCCTGCCTTTCGCTTTTGCGACCCTTCTATTCTCTCCTTTGTTTCCTTTGGCTTCTCAGGCTCCACCTCCTTTTCCCGCTCATCATTCACCACAATTACCTCCTTGTTTGTTCCCTTATTTCCTTCTATTGCTACTGTTAACAAACCCTGCGGGATTGGAGTAGGCTTCTTCTTCATTGCCCTTAGCCGCTTGTTATTTTCAATCAATTGCAAGATCAAATTATTATGGATCCTCAAACTTTCTTCTTCATTCTCTGCTTCCTCCTCTTGGGGTGGCGGCACTACATTTCTCTCTCTTTCATCACCAGTATCTCGCTCCATCTCCTCTGGAATCATTTGCTGCGAGGAAGAAGTATCTCTCGCTCCGCCCATTCCTATACTCCCATACCCCGACATTGGTGTAATAAGATTCCTTCCAGCCACAGTTTTCTGACCCACTATTCCCTTCTCAGGTGTTGACATTCCTTCCACCTACGTAATCAAACTGACGAACTTCAACTTATGAAGATCTGCAAATCTTATGAAGATTTGAAGATCTTGCCCAGAAACCAAGAAACAACAAATAACAACCCAGCAATAAAACCTTTCAACACCAACCAAGAACTTTCCAAAAATCTCAACAATTGCTTCAACTACACACTACCACCAAAACACCAAAATCCCAGCTACTCAAAATCAAATGAACTCACAAAATCCAAAATCATCAACCAAGCTCAAACCTCACAATCAAACCCAGATTTGAACAAATCTTAACAAACAACTTCAACTCCACTGTAACTCACGCAAACACTTTTGAAATCAGAAATTCACACCAACATACTCAAACGGCATCAAAATCTCCAACTATTTCAATCCACCAAATCTTACAAACAATAATCAATTCTTACAACAATAAGAACGGATCTCAACTTATCAACTGAGAAAAACAACAAAATTAATCGAAAATTCACCAAACCCAAAGAATCCTTCTCAATACGAACCAAACCTCCAGATCTCCGAACAACACTTCACAGGTATCAATCTACCGCCGACGAAACTCCAATCCTCGAAGAGAAAACAGTCCCGGCAACGGAACCAATTGATGTTGCCAGGAATTTCCTCAAGCAGCAACTCACCGTTGTAGTCCAAATTTGATATCTCCGGCTCCTTCTTCTTTGGTCAATCTGCACACACTCAAACGTTAACTAAGCCGGGGGCGGCTCCGGCGTAAGCCCCTCCGGCGTAAGGATAAGTGTTTGCTTGAGAGAGGGGAAAACTAACAGTAAGGAAGGTGTCTGTGTGTGTAAATGAACGTACCTTTGAAATGAAGCCTTCCTCTCATACTTATACCCCCTACCCTCGTGCCTTGCATGTGACATCCTCACGTTCCATGCCTCCTGCCACGTGTCACCACTCCATTGGTCCTTTATAAAAGTAAACCCTTAACACGTGATCACCAATCCCAATGCATAACCGTCTAACGGGTCCCACTTCGTAGATATTTATATGCCGCCTCTGGTGAATAACGTCAATTGGGATCCCTCTCTCGCCGGATAGGTTACCTATGGCCTGTCTCGCCTTACCACAATATCTCGCCTTTCATCTTTATCGTTATCTCGTCAGCTTACCTCATAATGTCTCGCTATTATTGCCTTGGACTTTCTCAATCTCATTAACTTCAGCGGGATACTTCCTATCTCGCCTTCTTATGATCCTCCTTGGGCCACTTCCATTCTCGTCTTCTGCTTAGGCTTTATCTCATTTTGGGCCCATTTGCTACTCTCTCGCCATTAGACTTGGATTTGATCCAACCATTATTTTAAGGCAGCATCAGTAATCAAAATTTTGATCTTATTTTTTTAAATCAAGTATCATGCGTTAAAGGTAATCTCGATTTTGGTTTTGGTCCTTTTGATTTTTTAAGTTTTCGTTTGATTTTCGATTTTTTCGACTATTATTGTACACCACTAAAAAATGTGGTTTATGGCTGAAAGTTATTAAATAGGTAATACTCCCTCCGTCCCATAGAACATTACCCCTTTTGCTATTTTGGGCGTCCCTCTTTAAAGTCCCACTTTCCTAAAAAGGAAACCTTAAATCACTATTCTCTCCACTCATTCTCTCTCCTACATTATTTTAATACTCACAACACCATTATAATTTACTATTCTCTCCACTCATTCTCTTTCCTCCCACTCACAACACCTACTTTAATAACATTATTCCTTATTTTTCGTTCTCAATAGTAAACGTGTAATGTTCTATGGGACGGAGGGAGTATGGTTTAATCAAATAATCCATTTTGTGTTACCTATTTATTTGTAAGGTAAGGTGCCTTTGAAGTTTGAACTCTTCAGGATTTGAATATCTAATCACTGGTCTATTAATTTTTACTTAAATTAGTACATACAATAATATCCTAGATATACAACGTCACAACAATTGGTCCGTACAAACAAATAGGTAACTGTAAACTCTTTTCAATTGATTTATCTGTAAACACAAATACTTAATTTTACGTCTGAAAGTCTTCGCCAGTGAAGTCCCAACTTAATTTACGGGTTTGATAATATTTTTCAGACTATTAAATAATACAGTATACAATCTGCAGTTGTATTTGATATGATACGAACGTATTTTATATTATTATAAACATTTGACTTAAATTAGTACATACAATAATATCATAGATGTACAACGTCACAACAATTGGGTCCATTTGTAACGGTAACTGTACCTTGTTGACTCTCATTTTTGTGCGTTTTTAAATTAACTTAAAAAAAGTACTCCCTTCGTCTCTAAATGTTTGTCCCATTTTCACTTTTTTTTGTCCCAAAAAGTTAGTCTCATTTTCAAAATTAAAGCTTCAAAATCACTAATTTTTCAAAACTTGTAACATTTAGGAACGGAGTATTACATAACGGCGGTGTATATTATCAATAATTTTCAAAGCGTTAATAAAAATAACAAAAATTAAAGCTTCAAAATCACTAAATTAAAATGTTTGAAAAGTCAAATGGGACAAATATTTACGGAGGGAGGGAGTATCAGTCTAACTCGGTCATGTACAGTAAATCGACGGCTACAATCTATAGTATAAATTAAGCATAGTGAGCTTCATGAACAGTTCGGAGGGTTTTCCCTATTTTGCCCTCACTATTTAATCTGTTTCCTATTTTGTCCTTAATTTGTGCTAAGACTATGAGTTTGGACTAAGACTTTGGGTTTGGGCTAAATCCACGGCTACAATAAATACATAATAGATGCGGTCCTCCTCAAACCTTTATTAGTCGGCTGCATTTATTATTTAATAATACCCAAAATATCCTTTTGCTGAGGCCACTCTAGACGCCAAATACGAACGTCCCAGTACCGCTAACTTTTTTAATACCACAAAAGTTACTATAAAATGAGACCTCTGACAATCACAACAAGCACACACTCTTCACATACTACTTTCCCACTTCCATTTCAACCATGGATTTCCAATTCCCTTCCCTTTCCATTCTCTTACCCTTCCTCTTCTTTCTATTCATGCTATTCAAGTTATTTACAAGATCCAAACCCGTTAATCTACCACCCGGTCCGAGGCCATTACCCCTTATCGGAAACATGCACCAGTTAGTAGGCAAATTGCCCCACCGCGCTTTAAGTGAAATGTCCAAAAATTACGGTCCCCTTATGTTCCTCCGACTGGGGGAGGTCCCATCTGTCGTGGTTTCCTCTGCCAGCGTGGCAGAGGAAGTTTTAAAGACGAATGGTGTCGTCTTTGCCCAGAGACCCTTTCCTTTAGCGTCGAAGGTACTTCACTATGATTGTACCGACATTGTCTTCTCTCCCTACGGGAGTTACTGGAGACAGATGCGTAAAATCAGTACCATGGAGCTTTTGAGTGCTAAGCGTGTGGCTTCTTACAGAACAATCAGAGAGGAAGAAGTTGCGAATATGATCAAAGAAATTAAGGCCAACGAAAACTCAACTTTGAATTTCACTAGGAAGATATTTTCATACACGTATGGTGTCACGGGGAGAGCGGCTTTTGGGAAGAAGAGTAAGGATCAAGAAGAGTTCATTAAACTTGTGGAGGAGTTCAGTGAGTTAGCAAACTTTAATGTTGCTGACATGTACCCTTCTGTGAAATTGATCCAAGCATTCAGCAAAATTAGGCTCAAACAAATGCAGGTTAAGGTTGAAAAGATTCTTGATGATATTGTTGATAGTCACAGAGTGAAGAAACTCGGGAAAGATGAAAACGAGGACCTTGTCGATGTTCTTCTCAGAGTTCAAAGGGATGCTGCTCATGAACTTGATTCTCCAATCTCTGACGATAACGTCAAATCGGTCATCTTGGTGAGTATTCCAATTGATTAATTTCATTTTTTCACGCATAGTAATAAGAGCTCTTGTAGCATCCAATTGCTTTTTTATTCATAAAACAGAATTTTAACATAACAAGTTGATTATTTTTTTCCATGCAGGACATATTTGCAGCCGGAAGTGAGACATCATCAACGACAGTAGAGTGGACAATGTCGGAATTACTAAGAAACCCTGACATGATGAAAAGGGTACAATCCGAGGTACGAGGAGCGTTTAACGAAACAGGAATCATAGATGAATCGAAGCTTTCCGAGCTAAAATATTTCCAAGCAGTTATAAAGGAGACACTAAGATTTCACCCCTCCGCACCCCTCTTACTCCCAAGAGAAAGCAGAGAAGAATGTGTCATTGCCGGCTACACAGTTCCGGCAAAGACAAGCGTGTTCATCAACGGATGGGCAATCGCGCGGGACCCGGAATATTGGACCGAGCCAGAGATGTATAACCCAGAGAGATTTTTGGAAAGTAAACTTGATTACAGGGGAAATGATTTTGAGTATATTCCATTTGGGGCTGGAAGAAGGTCATGCCCAGGGATTAATTATGCATTGTCTAATATTCAGATTGCGTTGGCGAATTTGCTTTACAATTTTGATTGGAGTCTGCCTGATGGGATGAAGCCGGCCGAGTTGGACATGACGGAGGCATTTGGGTTGACGGCCAAAAGAGATAATGACCTTATTGTTGTGGCCACCCCTTATCTTCCTGGACAGTAATAGCAACTGTGTGCAGGGCGGATTCAGTATGGCGCAGGAAGTGCAAATGACGCACCTGACATTTTGAAAAAAAAAAATTATCGAGTATTTATAAAAAAAAAAATATAGGGTGCAAACTGTAATTTTTGTAAGAAGAGGGATGCAAAGTGTAAATATGTGGAAGTTAGATAAAAGCTTTATCTGACTTTCACATATTTACACTTTGCATCCCTCTTCTTTCAAAAATTACAATTTACACCCTATATTTTTTTTACCTCACTCTAAATCACTCTAAATCCTAGATACGCCATTGACTGTGTGAAAGATGTTATGGGCCATAAAGATAGTGGTACAATAAATTTGAATTTTTTTTTGCTTGTTTGTAATCTATTAATATAATGCATTGTAATTTTTCTAGTAATGACACTTAAGAATTTTAAAGGTTGCAAAATATTATTCGATGATTTTTAACCTTATGAGGAGTATGCCTCGTAAAGCCTAGGGTTCGATCTCTCTCTCTCGTTAACACAAATACATCGGGAAAAAACATTACGTGGTATTAGAGCCTTAACTTAAAGTTTATTTACATATAGGCAAATAATTTACACGTTATTTTATAAATAAAGTCAATGTTAACTATAAAAGTATTTTTGTGGACACTAGTGGAGTGGTGCACCATGGACAAATTATTTTATAACAACTTAACAAGCACTTGGTGCGGTCTCAGTCGTAAATGGATAGCAAGACCACTTCACCAAATATTGACCATACCCATCTGATAAAAATTATGTTGAATTTGATGTTATCTAACTTGAAAAAAGGTTAAAAAATTGAATAAGGGGTAAATTAGTAATTTCGATGACAGCAATAAGGGGGCGATCACGCGGTTCTGAGGGAGCGACCGCACCAAGTCTCTGGAATTTTGGGGCGACCGCGCGATACATGTTTGGGTGCAAACTGTAGTTTTCGTGAAAAAAGGGATGCAAAGTGTAAATATGTAAAAGCATTTTTGTAGACACTAGTGGAGTGGTGCACCATGGACAAATTATTTTATAACAACATAACAAGCACTTGGTGTGGTCTCATAGTCGTAAATGGATAGCAAGACCACTTGACCAAATATTGAGCAATGATGCAGGAAATGATTCATATCAGACTTATTTTAGTAATAGGTTGATCTCCATCAGATATGACCTGAAATCACAAGCAAACGACTGATGTTCGGCTAATACCATTCGGCGTGATGATGAGATAACGTGTTATAAATTTGTAGGAAATTGTATGAAAATGACGTAATCTCAAATAGTTAAGATTACGTTACCTTTTAACGTAGAAAATTGCCTGGTATATATATAGTGGCGTTATGAGATCATTATGAATCCATAAAATCATGGAGATGTTGTCGTAACTGTCTCCGAGAATATATGAGGCGGTTACAAATAACGACGTGGACGGACGTACATGTTAGTAGGTCGAGGTCGCTTGAGTATTTGAAGTTGACCGACTTTGTGCCTTGGCTTGATAGAAATTTGTACAAGTTGATAATCGTATGTCGGACGAAGTTAGGTCGGGACCAATGATGGTCGGACAATGAGATAAGTCGATTGATCTTTGTCGTTGGGTCGTGGGCGTTGTGGTAACTAGACGGGCCCATTCAATAATAGTGTCTTGGTGATGTCTGTAATGTGTAATGTTGGACTTAATTCGTTGAATCTATCTCGTCACTTTTATTCCGTTCATTGACCATATCCATCTGACAAAGACTTGAATATAATTAGATATTATATTATCGTAGTGATATATCAGTTTGGTTTGGTGAAGAGCAATGCTTCTTTGGTTGGTTGCAGACGACATTAGCTACCGAAGGCAAGCATTGAGATACTCTGAGGTGGCGGTGGCGGTGGCGAAGGCAAAAGCTATTGTCTTGTTAGGCTTAAAAAAACGGAGTCAACAATGAGCTGCTGTTTTTTTAAAGTAAAACCCAATAAATAGTCGCAAATGGCAACCAATTGTCAAAAGGTAAAACAAACACACACATCTGTATGGCACTGTGTGTGATGTCTTCTCCATCAAAGAAGCCATCTTATCCATCCGTTGTACACAAATTTCTATTTTAAGTGTCTCAACACTATTAATATAAAAAAAAATTAATATTTTTTTATTCGTAAAACTCACGATTGTTATAATCAAAATAAATATCAACTAACTATTTTATACATCACTTTCTCTCTCCTACATCATTTTTCATACACAACACTTACTACACTACAACTATAGACTCTTCTTAATTTTCTTAATTCTCGTACTAGACAAATTTTATATATTTTCGACTGGAACAAAGAGGAAGTATTTGATAATTTAATTATATTGACGAAACTCTAAAATATTTTAATCAGAATTATATCAATAACAAAGCTTATAATTTTATTTAGATAATTATTTTTTCAGTATTTGGCGACGTGCTAAATAACGAATCCTTACTTCAGGTGGAATGTAACCTATTAAGAATTATAATTATCTTTTTTAATTGGGAGAGATGGCTGAGTGGATGAAAGTGTCGAATTGCTAATTCGTTGTGCGAATTATTCGTACGTACCGAGGGTTCGAATCCCTCTCTTTCCGTTTTCCTCGATGAATTGATTTTTTCTATTTTTTCAAATTTCACTGTTTTCATTATTCTAAAATTTCAAGACCACACTGGCTCTAGGATAAGATAGTTTATTGGCTCTAGGATAAGATAGTTTATTTACAACGGAAGGGTATCCAAAGTTAACAGATCTCAATGAATACGATGGATCTAGGATAAGATCATTTAATATACAATATAGAGCAGTTCCATAACCGCCTATTGACTAGTATAAAGAGTGGTCAGGATTTACCCATAACTACCTGATCCAACGGACTTCATTGAATGGTTTCTTTTCCTTTTTATTTTTAACCATTAGATTCGTTTTCATTGTTAAGATCCTACAGCTAATATTAGGCGGTTTCTAAAATACTATTGACAAGAGACTAAAAGTGGCCAGGATTAATCCAATTCAACAGTCAGAAACTGTCATAAAATAAATATAAAATTAACTGACATGGATTTTGATTACTTTTGTAATATACTTTTTAAAAATAAAAGTGTGTAGATCCGATCGCTACCTTTATTTCGCAAAATCAATTAAATCAAAATTTGACATATTTTTATAAATATAAAATTAATTAATTTTTAAAAAATAAAAGTGTGTAGAAAAATAAATATAAAATTAACTGACATGGATATTGGTTACTTTTGTAATATATGATTTTTTTATTAACTCAATCAAATTTTGACATATTTTTATAAATATAAAATTAATTAATTTTTAAAAAATAAAAGTGTGTAGAAAAATAAATATAAAATTAACTGGAATTTTTTCACAGATAATCACTTTTTACTTTTTTATTTACTAAAATGACTTACTGTTCAAAGTATTGCCCAGAGTGTCCCTTTTTTTTTAAACTCGCTACACCGTGTAGCGAGTTTAGGGTAATTAAGTTTGACGGTTGAAAAATTAATTAGGGCAATTAATTAACCTAAACTCGCTACACGGTGTAGCGAGTTTGGTCAAACCAAACGTGTAGCGAGTTATTTAAAACCCTTTACCCTACCAGTTTACATCTTCATTCAAAGGAAACAAAAAAAAAATTACACCTTCTTCATTAGTTCAGCCGCCGAGGAGAGTAAGGGAGAAGAAGAGAAGAACACCCAACCAACCAAGAAATTTGCCAAGTGAATTCAATATTTTTTTTAATTGTAAGTTTAAATTTCTGTATTGTATTGAATTTTAACTTTGATTTTATTATTTATTTACTTACAATTTAGGATTTTTTATTTTTTATTTTTTCTATGATGTTCTAATTGCATTTTGATGACATTGTCTAATTGCATTTTAACTTTGATTTTATTTTTGATGACATTTTTCTATATTGTATTTGATGATGCCAAAATTGTCAAAACAGCCCAACTCCAAGCGATGATTGCTCCGGTGATTGCAAGGCCTGAAAATAAGAGAAAACACGTAAACTAAGCCGGGGCGGATCCGGCTAAAGGCCCTCCGGCGTGAGAGTAAGTTCACGGTTTGTATATGAGAAAACAAATGGACAGAGTTTTCCCAATGTAAAAAGTAACGTACCAAATAATGAGCCATGGGGCTTGTATTTATAGGGATGGATTGATAGAATCCATGTTGAAGTAAACTTGTCAAGAGATAAGATGTGATTCTAAGAGAATTATATCTGTTAAGGAGTCATTGTTTGACTTGGATTGGTGTAGTTGGTTACAATCCTGATTGAATCATGAATGTGTAATCCTTGTTGTATAAGGACTGTATATTACGCTGGCCCAGGAGCAGCAGGAACACAAATGTTTTACCTCGGCTTTGGCAAATAGACCGAGATAAATGATTCTGCTTCCTCGTCATTTGGAGGTTGGCCGACACAGAGATGTGCCGGGGTAAATGATTTTGCTTCCTCGTCATGGTGATGAAATGCCGAGGTAAGAACTTTTCTTTCCTCTTCACTTGCGGCATGACGGCCCGAGCATGTTGACCTAAGGCCGAGATAAACGTTCCTCGTCATACAAGGAAGACCTTACTCGGCCCTGATACTTGGTTATTTAGATAATATTCATGGCCCAATTCAATTAGGCCCAGCTTGAGCAAACCCATGTTCATATCTCGGTTTATATCGTTCAGTGGCCCCCGACTTTCTAGCTCGAATTAGGACGAGTAGAAAGTCACCTCATCCTCGTCATATGGAATACGAACGGGTTTGACACGTGCCCTCGGCGTCGCTTCATATAACTGACGGTTGCTATTCTGGGGCCCCCCAGTCTTGTCACGCCTCGAAACCGTCATTTCGCATTTAATTCTTGGGGCGCCAGACCCGGGATTTAGCTTTACCCACGGGTTTGACCCGATTGAGTGAGTATAAAAACCAAAACCCTTGTTATTTTAATCTTTACGAACCCCAAATATTTGAGAGAAAATAGCAAGAATATTCTCCGGCGACACAGGTTCTTCCTTCCCAGTTCCCGGCGAACTTGTTTTTTCCGGCGAAGTAGCATCCTGTTGTGATTTCATCAATCTCTTCAAACTCAGGTATGAAATTTCTTCCCTTTTGTGCATTTTGATTCTGATTTCCAGCTTCCTAGGGTTTGTTGGGAAGAATCTTGAATATGTCAAGAAACGGGCGAACCATCATTGTTAAAGAATGAAGCTTTTCTTCATAAATTCTCAAAACTTCAAACCTTTGATTTTCTTTGTAATTTATATGAACTTTCTTGAATATTGAATGAACTCCCCCTTTCATTTTTGATTCCCCTTAGAAATGGCTCGTTCTTGGGACCATTCTCCCCGATTCCGTTATGGATATCATACTGGCAATCTGAGGGTCTATCGTAGAGAGAGAGGTCCATGGTTGATGCTCACCCTGGATGATGTAAGCAAGCAGTTGAGAGGTTATGGTCGAACTCGTCTATTCCTCCAATACCCTGATTCCACAAGAATAGATAGGATTGAGTCTGGTTCACCCAACATTATAGTTTTTGAGGATAGGGCTGAGATGATGGAGCACATCGAACTGTTCTACCCGGCCTCTGATCGCGAAATGCGTGAGCGCCTGAGAGGTACGGCTCCCTCCTCGGCCTTATGAAATGACGAGGAGGGAATCTCCCTTCCCCGTCCTAAATCAGCCATGGACGAGGTTACTAACTTTGTCTCCTCGTCTTTATGCAGATATGACGGGAAGAGAAGGAGAACCCTCCTCGTCTACTCAAATAGTAGACGCTTTCATGGAAGAAGCACAAGCTGATGGCCGTTTGGCCCGAAGAAAAGGAGGCCGAGGAAGAGGAGGCCAAGGATTAGGACAGAGACAAGAGAGGACCCCAAGAGCCGGGGATCCCATGTTGGAAAAGCTGTACTCCAAATACGGGGTAAACAAAGCTGAGTACAGGCTAACTTATATGGGCCATATGGAGCTTAAGACGAAGAAGGAAGAGGACAACTTTTATTATAACCAAGACTTTGTCCACTTTTACTTCAAACAGTTTCAACAGGGACTTCGTCTTCCCTTGGATCCCTTCATCTGTGAATTTTTAGACGATGTGAGGGCGGTGCCGGCCATGCTAGGAGCTAATGGTACCCGGGTTCTTGTCAGCTTCATTGTCCTCTGCCGTAGCTTAGGATACGAGCCGACCATGGGAGCTTTTCGATATTTCTATAATGTTCAATTTGTCAAGGAGAGTTGGCTCCTCGTCATTAAGAGCGCATCCAAAAAACCGAAGCTGCTACTCCCTATGTCTAGCAAAGTTGCCGGCTGGGATAGCCATGTTATAAGGGTTGAGAGCCGCCAAGGATGGGAGTTCCAGTCTCCTTGTAAGGGTCCAACTTCATCCTTTCCCGTCCAACAATATGAATGGACCCAGGCCTTGATCAAACGCCTAGAAGAATTTGCCGAGGTGGGGGTCCTTGATTGGTCAGTGGTTGAATCCTCAGACCATTATTATATTCAGGCGGGTTTGATGCCGGGGAAGAAGGATGGGGTATCTCCCCTTGTCACCGTAAAGAGGGAGACGCTTTAACCGGACAATTCACCCCGGCTTGGTGTTCCATGAGGATTGCATTACGTGCGGGCGAACGTCCCTGGGACCAGTGTTTGAAAGCAATCGACATAGTTGGATGTAAACGTTTATCTTTTTTACTTGATACTTTTTGCATGCTTGTTGCCTCTGCTCGTACTTAATTCTTTCTTCCTTGTCCTTGCAGATTTAACCGCCGAGGAAGAAGAAGCTATAGCCATGGAGAGACTAAGTCCTCAAGAGCTAGTAAAGAGGAAGAGGAAGCAGAGCAAGAAGTCTGCTTTGGTGGAAAGGAGAGAAGAAGCTAACGCCCGCAATCTGGTGCTTAATGTTCAGGGTGACCAACCCCTTCCCCTTAAATTACATGGGGAGGTAAATACCGAGGAGGCGGCGACTGATGAACAAACCAACCCATCAACTGTAGAGGGGCATAGCCTCCATGTTGATCTTGGGGAGGTAGGAGCCGAGGGCGATCTCGTCCAAAGGAGATCGGCTCCAAGAGAACCCAAGTGTTAGCGCCGAGGAGCTGCGGCTAAACGGGCAAGCGTCAGTGGGGCCCCCAATGTTGAGGCTCCCCCTCCCTTAACCACTCAAAATATCAAGACCGTTGAGGAAGCCGACGAGCTGGCTAAGAGCATGTCCCTCAACGTTCCCCGTCTTAAGGGACTTCCTCTGTTAGCTAGGGAGGGACCCTTAGTAAGATTGGGCCGAGCTCCCATTCAGAGAGCTATGGACGAGGATGCCTACGAGGCATTTTGTAAAGAGGCTCCCAACGAGGATACCTTGCTCTGCCACAAGGGACTCTTAATCGCCGAGGTAAGTGTTAATCTCTTTCTTGGTTATTGCCCTTGATATTTGTTTGCCTTTCTAATAATGATTTCTCTTTCAGTTGGCTTCCGTCACGGCGTATGAAAATGTTTTGGCCAAGAAGAAGGCTAGGCGCCTGAATGAGGCTAAGGCTGCCCAAGTGAAGAGTGAAAATGACAAGGCTTCCTTGGCTAAGCTTTTAAAGGCCAAGGATGCTGAACTTGTGGCAGCCAAGGCCAAGGTTGAGGCTGAGGTGAAGAGGGCCGAGGAAGAGAAGATCAAAGCCGAGGAGCATCTCCGGCTGAAAAATGAAGAGCTTGCTACGGCAAGGAAAGAAAAAGCCGAGGTCCAAACTAGGGCCGAGGAAGCTGAGGCCCGGTGCAGAGGGTTGGAAGCTACCCTCCCGGCTAGGGAGGAAGAGGCCGTTGCTCGGTTCAAGGAGAGCTCGGCCTTCAAGGAGTTGATGATGGCCAGCTCGGCCTTTAAAGATGTCGTGGACGAGCAGACGGCCACTATGTTTGAAGATGGTTATCTTCATTTGGCCCGAAGCATCTTGGCTGACCCTTCCACCGGTTTGGACATCAATAAGGTTGCCCAGCTGATTTGCCGGGACCAATATGCCGAGGAAGTCAGGGCTCTCCACCACTTGGTACCCTTTTCTGAAAGCAACTTGGAGATTATGGCTGCCAAGGATGCTCAAGCTTGCAGGGAAGTGTGGAGGCCGGCCTCTGTCGTCCCCGGCAATATAAAAGACTTGGTGGAGGCGATCCAGGATGAGGAAGAGCCTGAGGCCATGGAAGCCGAGATGGAAGGAGGGGCCGAGGAAACTAATGCCCTTAATGAACAAGCGGTCCTTCCTCCCCCTGGCACTATTACAGAAGACTGGCTCGAGAAGCCTTTTGATGACGGGCAGCAGTCTTAGGATAGCTTTCTTTTCTTTGCTTTCTGTAATAGATGATAGGACTTTGTAATTCTTTTTTGAACATCAATGAAAATCCTTTTGTCATGATTCATGTTAATTCAATAACTTGCTCATATTTTTGTATGCTAGGCAGAGGCACTAGAGCTCGAAGGTGGGATCGAGGAAGGTTCCTTGCTCCCAAATTGTTGGGCAAGTGGTTAGGCCGAGGAAGAACTCTCGGCTTTAACTATACCCTCAAGTTATTTAGGCCGAGGAAGGTTTCCTTGGCTTTAAATGTGTTGTACTCCTGAGTCAAGGTGGACTCTTGGTAGGACGTTATTTAAGCCATCAGGCCGAGGAAGATCCTCGGTCTTTGGCTGTTTGTAATCCTGAGTCAAGGTGGACTCTTGGTAGGACGTTATTTAAGCCATCAGGCCGAGGAAGATCCTCGGTCTTTGGCTGTTATGTTTGTAATCCTGAGTCAAGGTGGACCCTTGACGGGATGTCTTTATGCCTGTCAGTATCCTTAATCAAGGTCGTAAGCCATCGAGGAGGACCGCAGTTGGCTGTTGGTATCCTTAATCAAGGTGGACCTTGACAGATTGTAAGCCATCGGGCCAAGGAGGACCCTTGGTCTTGGGCTGTTGGTATCCTTAATTAAGGTGGACCTTGACGGGATTGTAAGCCATCGAGCCAAGGAGGACCCTTGGTCTTGGCTGTTGGTATCCTTAATCAAGGTGGACCTTGACAGGATTGTAAGCCATCGAGCCAAGGAGGACCCTTGGTCTTGGCCGTTGGTATCCTTAATCAAGGTGGACCTCGACAGATTGTAAGCCATCGTGCCAAGGAGGACCCTTGGTCTTGGCCGCTTGGTATCCTTAATCAAGGTGGACCCTTGACAGGATGTGTTGTAAGCCATCAGGCCAAGGAGGACCCTTGGTCTTGGCTGTTGGTATCCTTAATCAAGGTGGACCCTTAATAGGATGTGTTGTATAGAAGAATCGGGGATACAGTCCTCATCTTCTGGTGCCTGTATGAAGAGTTGATAGTTGCTTTGCATGTTGGAAGAGACTGCTTTCATAAAACTGAAATGCGATTACAACGAACTGCAATCCTATCAACTAATCAAAACTAAAAGACAGGAAATAAGAAACTAATCTACTGAAAAATAAACTAGACTAGTGATAATATTTTCTAAGGTTGTCGGAGTACCAGGGATGCTTGAGGTCCTTCCCCTCCTTGGTCTTCAATCTGTAGGTCCCTTCTCGAATGACTTGAGTGATGATATAAGGACCTTCCCAATTTGGGGAGAGCTTGTTCTGTTCTGCCTTCCGACCAGTAGCTTCAATTTTTCTGAGTACCCAATCGCCTACTTGGAATATTCTTCTGATGACCCTCTTATCGTGATACGCCTTGGTCCTTTGTTTGTAATTCACCATCCTCATACTCATGCGGCTAGTCGTTTCTCATCTATCAGGTCCAGGTCTAGGAGCCTATTGACCTTGTTGACTTGCTCATCGTAATGGGAATTTCTTACCGTAGGGATGGCCATCTCCGCTGGTGCCATAGCCTCGGAACCGAAGGTTAGTGCGAATGGGGTTTCCCCAGTTGGCCCCCGGGTGGTTGTGCGAACAGCCCATAAGGCTAGGGGAAGTTCGTCCAACCATCTACCCTCGCGTCCCTCAAGGTTCTTGGTAAGGGCGGTTAGGACCGTTGTTTGCTGCTTCTGCTTGGCCGTTGCCTTGTGGTCTGCTAACTGAAGATTTTGCATGGCGGACTTTTACTCTTCCCAACTCTGTAGTGAATGCTGTGGAGAATTGCAGTCCATGATCAGAGACAATTGTATGTGGAAGGCCGAATCTGCACCAGATGTTGTCATGTACAAAGTTGATCGCGTTCTCTTCCGTTATCTTGGCTAATGCCTTGGCTTCTATCCACTTGGAGAAGTAATCAACCGGCTACTATCACGTACTTGCAATTACCACGGGCGGGAGGGAAGGGTCCGATGATGTCGATCCCCCACATATCAAACGGCCACGTAGGTATTACAAGTGTTTGCTCAACTGCCGGTAGTCTAGGAATGTCAGAGAATCTTTGGCATTTGTCACATTTTCGAACATAGGCGTGCGCATCTTCCCTCAGGTTTGGCCAATAGTACCCTAGCGATATGATTTTGTCAGCTAAGGTTACGGCCCGGGTGTCCGCCGCAAACACCTTCATGTACTTCTGCCAAGAGGTTCTCAATTTCCTTGGGATAGACACACCTTAGCAGGGGCTTCGTGAAAGATCTTCGGTAGAGGACTCCATTCATCACCACGAACCTTGGGGACCTCTTTTTGATAAGCTTGGCTCGAGCTTCATCTTCTGGTAGTTTTTCCTTCTCAATGTATTCAATGTAGTCATCGATCCAGCATCTATCTTCTCCATCTAAGAGCATGATTTGTAGTCTTTCGTACGCAGGTTCCTCGGCATAAACCACATAAGGACTGGTCTTAGACACATCCATGGTAGCCAGTTTGGAAAGAACGTCTGCGACTTGGTTATCTTCCCTGCCAATTTGTTTGAGCTCGAAAAATTCCATCTTCTTCGTCATATCTAGGACCAGGTCTCTATACTTGGCAAGGGTGGGGTCTTGGGCATTATACTCTCCCTTTACTTGTTTGACAACGAGTTGGGAGTCGCAGAAGGCCGCCACCCTAGTTGCTCCATAGAAGGAGGCTAATTCAATGCCAAATATTAGAGCTTCATATTCCGCTTGATTATTGGAGGCAGGGAACTTGAAACGGATGGCGTCTTGCGTAGTATATTCTCCTTCCGGGCTTGCTAGTACAATTCCAGCTCCGCTTCTTTCCTTGGTGGCTGATCCGTCCGTATACAGGATCCAACAGTTGGATGGGAGTTCAATGGGAGAGTCTTTATCCTCTTGTGCGTTTTGCTTCCTAGAGGTGGGGAGATGCTCACCCATAAAGGCGATCTCGACCATGAAGTCAAGCAAAGGCTGTGCCGGGAGGGTCTTCCTTGGTTGGTAAGTGATATCGAACTCGGTGAGAGCGATGGACCGATTAAGGAGACGCCCGGGAGCCGTCCAACTTATGTAGTATCTTCTTGATGGTTCATTTGTGTACACGGTGATAGGATGTGCGAAAAATAGGCACGTAGTTTCCTCGATGCAATGACTAGTGCGTACGCTATCTTCTCCACATTGAAGTATCTGCTTTCCACGTCGGACAGTGCCTTAGAGACATAGTAGACAGGCTTTTGAATTCCTTCATCGTTTCGAACTAGGACAGCTGCGACAGCATGATCAGTGGCAGCTAGGAAGACATACAGCATCTCACCGGTAGTCGGACTGCTAAGCGAGGAGGAAACCCAAGTACTCCTTCAACCGGAGGAATGCTTCGGGCATTCGGGAGTCCAGAGAAGCTCTTGGTACCCTTCAATACCTTGAAGAAAGGCAGTGACTTTTCGGCAGATTTGGCGATGAATCTTCCGAGGGCTGCGATTCTTCCATTAAGTCTTTGAACCTCCTTGATGGTGGCAGGTTCCTTCATGTCAACGAGCGCCTTGATTTTTTTGGGGTTTGCTTCAATCCCCCTTTGAGATACCATGAAGCCTAGGAACTTTCAGTGTTACTCCAAACACGCACTTGCTCGGATTTAGCTTCATGTTATTAGCTCGGAGGTTGTGAATTGTCTCTTGCGGGTCGGGAACGTGGCGCCTTCCTTGGTCTTTATGACCATGTCATCAATATAAGCTTCCATGTTGCGACCTATTTGGCTTGCAAAAACTTCGATTCACCATTCGGTATGTAGCACCCGTGTTCTTGAGCCCAAAAGGCATCATGATGTAGATAATTACCCCGGGTGTTTGGAAGGCCGTCTTCTCAATGTCCTCTTCCGCCATTTTTATCTGATGATAGCCTGAATAGGCATCTAGGAAGCTGAGAGTTTGATGTCCAATGATGGAATCAACCAACTTGTCAATTCTAGGAAGAGGATAGGCCGTCCTTGGGGCGAGCTTTGTTTAGATCAGTAAAGTCTATGCACATACGCCATTTCCCATTTTGCTTCTTCACCATAACTACATTGGCCAACCAAACGGGGTACTTAACTTCACGAATTATTCCGGCACTAAGTAATTTCTGCACTTCTTCTTTTATAGCTTCCTCCTTGTCCCTTGCAAAATTTCTCCTTGTCTGGGAGATAGTCTTTGCCAAAGGATCAACTTCCAGGCGGTGGAGGGCTACTTCTTCATTGATCCCCTCATATCTTCGACTCTCCAAGCAAAGACGTCGAGGCTGCTTTTCAAGAGGGAGATGATTTTTCTTTCTCTTACGGAGGTAATTGGCCCCGAGCTTGATTTTTGTTCGGGATAGTCGGGATTGATGACTACCTCTTCCGATTCGTCAACAGGCTTCATTTCAGGACCGTCACGGAATTCTAGAGACTCGATAATGATCTCTCTAATTCTTCTCCCTTCATTGTCATTCACGTTGAGGCCCTCCTCCTCCATAAGCTTATCAACATCTAGGAGGCGGCCTTCTCTAGGTCGTGGTTGGCCCCAGAGTTACGGCCGTTGAAGAGAACGGGGTCTTCTTCGATACGGGCTGAACTATGCCCGGGTCATCTGCAATTTCTTGGACCATAGGGTCTTTGCAGTACTGAGATAGGACTATGCCTTGGTCATCTGCAATTTCTTGGACCATAGGTTCGTCACCTTTCTGCAAGCACCTCACGAATATAGCTCGTTACGGAGCTAGTTTCGGTGGTTTTCTGAGACTTGGAGATCTTAATGTTTTCCTCGGGGGTATCTATCTCCACACTTTTGGATTTCTTTTTGCTCTTTACAACATGTTCCAAGAAGTCTTTGGGGGTGGCCCTCACATATCCAATCCCTGCCCTAGTGGGGAATTTAACTCGTTGGTGGGGAAGTGAGGCCACCAGCCCAAGTCTGGCTTGACTTGGAATGCCTATGATCGCATGGTAATCACTAGTCAAATCCATGACTACAAAATTGACTGTGGCTTTGGCTAGGAAGGGATGATCACCGACTTCAAGTTCTAGCTCCACAGTTCCCTTGGCTCCCACCTTGTGATTGGTGAATCCTTCTAGCCTTCCATGGTAAGGTTCCAACATGGTGTCTTTCAAGCCCATCTATTGGAAGGCTGAATAATATAGGATGTCACGGGAGGCCCCCGTGTCAACGAGAAGTCTTTCGGATTCAACGTTGTCTATTCGGCCCTTTATCACCAAGGGTTGTTCACGAGCTGCTCGGCTTCCAGCTAACTCATTAGGAGAGAAACTAATGACCTCTTCCGCTTTATGGATCCAAGCAGGAACATGGTACACTTTGCTCAGCTCGTGGATCTGGTCCCTTAGTTTTCTGGTAGAAGTTACCTCTTCCCGTATCACATGCAACTTGGCCACTAGGAGGCTGCGGTCTTCATCCTCGCTTTTGTCGTCATCTTCACTTTCCTCTTCCTTCCGCTTCCGCTTGTTATCTTTTTTCATAACATAACGATCTAACTTTCCCTCGTCGACCCATTTCTCGGATTATTTTCTTGAGGGTCAGCGGCCATCGATGGTGTGCCGTTGTCTTTGTGAAAATCACGGTATTTGTTCATGTTACGAGGGAATTTTGGCTGTCGGTCATTGGTTGAGGTGGAGGAAGGTTGACCCATGCATGATTTCGAGAGATGGGCTTAGTAAGAGGAGTGAACTCAAGCTTCTCCGTACTCCTTGTTTTGTTCTTCCCTTTGGAACCCTTGCCGTTTCCATTACTATTCGGCGATTGCCATGTTGCCTCTGTTTACTGTCTTGTCGGCTCCCCTCTTCTTTGTTTTGTCCTCGGCCATGGAAATGGCATAAGCTACCTTGTAGAGCTCGGACTTCGTTTGAGGTTCCCTGGTGAGAGTTCATAAACGAGGGACCAGATTTTAGGCCTAATTGAAACAAACAATAACTTCCCTATCGGTGAGGCTTTCTTCAACCTAGTCCGCCATTTTCGGAACCGATTATAATAACCGAGGGTGGTTTCTCCTTTCCTCGCTCAATGTTGGCCAAGTCGGCCGGTCTTATCTTCCTCTTTGTGGTAGCAAAGTGGTCCAAGAACATTCTCCTCATGCCTCTCCGGCAATCGATGCTACCTCTTTTAAGCTCACGGAACCAGTCAAAGGCATTCGGAGAAGGTGCTCGCGAAAGCTTTACGGAAGCGGGTCATCGGCGGTGGTGAGGAGATTCATAGTTTGTTCAAAACTTTGCACGTGGTCTTTTGCATCGGTAGTGCCATTGTATTTTTCGAAATTAGGGAGCTTGAGGTGGGGATTAGGTGGAGCTACAGTTATCCTCAAAGAGAATGGACGTGTTGCCCAGTCATAATCATCGTCATTAAACTTCTTTCCCCTCTCCATGTCATCCAGTCTTTGCTTCAACAGCTCCCATTGCTTGGTTTCCACTCCTTGTCCTTTGCTTGAGCGGGTGCTTCGTTGGGAGCTTCGACGGATTTGTCCTTGGGGCGATCATTCACCCTACGTGCTCCGCGTCATGTCGGTGGTGTCCCGTTTGGAAGGAGCTTTGTCACGCCTTAATTCCAGGTCTTGACCGCCAAGTATCATTACGTACGGCTCACGGTGTCCTTGGCCTTGCAAATTCTCGATGCCGAGGACGAGGAGAATCCGGTCGACGAGGTCGAGGAGAATTTGGTCGACGAGATCGAGGTGGCGTGGGATGCCTAGGTGCCATGACAAGACGAGCGGGGGATAGGCGTGCATTCAAGGCGAGTCTCGTTCTTAGGTCCCTGGAATTTACTTCCTCTTCCCTAGGAGTTAAGTGGCTTCTCAAGTCGACCACTGGAGCCCTCTGCTTACTGTTGTGCCGATGATGAGGAGAATCCTGGGGGGATGGCCTTGGTAGGTCCTTGGTTTTGAGGGGAGGAGGTTGTTGCTCATCTTGTCCCTTTTCGAGGGGGTTGCCCACAGATTGCCTAATAAATTCAGCCATGGAATGCTCTGGGTCTAATTGCAAGAGAGCAACCTGTGTTTCATACATTCTTTGTAAAGTTTCCATTTGCCTATGTAACAAAGAGCGTCGGTCAATGGGTTGACTTCCTCCTGCTTGACCGGCGTCGGCATTCTTTGTTTTCTTCCTTCCTACTTGTTTTCCGCGGGTACGAGTAGGACGAGGAAGCTCAGCACCTTCTCCCTCGGCATTCACCTGACCCTTGGAACGAAGGGTCATGGAGAGGGGAGGAAGGGCATCTGGCTGAGGTAGAGGAGGAGGAGGAGGCAGTTCCTCGGCTCCAGTGTTTGCCCCGTTAACTTGGGTTTGATCCTCCTCAGCAGTTACACTTGCAAATTGTCCATCCATTTTAAGTCAACAGCAAATTATCAAGTGCAAGTTTTCCAAAATCACGATTTCCAATAAATCCAAATTTCTGGCCAAAATTAGGGCAAATTTTGACCAAAAACAAACAGCCAATTGTAACTTTTCCCACACAAAAAATTCAAGCCAAAACTGGGATGGAATTTTAACGCTAAAAAACGCCTCCAAACGGAATCTGGGCAATATCCGGTTGAAATTCGCAAATCCCGGCGGTTTTAAGAACAGAGTCTCAACGATCCAAAAATTCCGTTCACAGAGAGAAAAATTCCGGCAAGAAAATTGGCTTTCAGCGAGCGTTTTCCAGGCCAAACAAAGGGTGTTTGAATCGATTTCCCGGCAATGGAACCAATTGATGATGCCAAAATCGTCAAAACAGCCCAACTCCAAGCGATGATTGCTCCGGTGATTGCAAGGCCTGAAAATAAGAGAAAACACGTAAACTAAGCCGGGGCGGATCCGGCTAAAGGCCCTCCGGCGTGAGAGTAAGTTCACGGTTTGTATATGAGAAAACAAATGGACAGAGTTTTCCCAATGTAAAAAGTAACGTACCAAATAATGAGCCATGGGGCTTGTATTTATAGGGATGGATTGATAGAATCCATGTTGAAGTAAACTTGTCAAGAGATAAGATGTGATTCTAAGAGAATTATATCTGTTAAGGATTCATTGTTTGACTTGGATTGGTGTAGTTGGTTACAATTCTGATTGAATCATGAATGTGTAATCCTTGTTGTATAAGAATTTGTATATTACGCTGGCAGCACGCCGAGAAACACAAATGTTTTACCTCGGATTTGGCAAATAGACCGAGGTAAATGATTCTGCTTCCTCGTCATTTGGAGGTTGGCCTACACAGAGATGTGCCGGGGTAAATGATTTTGCTTCCTCGTCATGGTGATGAAATGCCGAGGTAAGAACTTTTCTTTCCTCGTCACTTGCGGCATGACGGCCCGAGCATGTTGACCTAAGGCCGAGATAAACGTTCCTCGTCATACAAGGAAGACCTTACTCGGCCCTGATACTTGGTTATTTAGATAATATTCATGGCCCAATTCAATTAGGCCCAGCTTGAGCAAACCCATGTTCATATCTCGGTTTATATCGTTCAATATTCAATCTTTTTTTTTCTTTTTTTTCTATGATGTTCTAATATATTAGTTTACTTGCAATTTAGGATTTATATACCTTCCTCCGTCTAAAAAATGATTCACTAATTAACAAAATTTTTATAAAAAAATGATTCACTAATTAACAAATTGTTGTAGTATTTAAATTTAGTGACTAGGTTTAATTTAATTACATGTTTATATGCTTAGTTTTATACTTTATATACCTTCCTCCGTCTCAAAAATGGTAGAACTATATTAGTTTACTTGCAATTTAGGATTTTTTTTTATTTTTTTGATGACATTGTAGAAATATATTAGTTTACTTGCAATTTAGGATTTATATACCTTCCCCCGTCTCAAAAATGATTCACTAATTAACAAATTTTTTATAGAAAAATTGATTCACTAATTAACAAATTGTTGTAGTATTTAAATATAGTGACTAGGTTTAATTAAATTACATGTTTATATGCTTAGTTTTATACTTTATATACCTTCCTCCGTCTCAAAGATGGTAGAACTATATTAGTTTACTTGCAATTTAGGATTTTTTTTTTTTGATTTTTTTATGAATTGTAGAAACATATTAGTTTACTTGCAATTTAGGATTTATATACCTTCCTCCGTCTCAAAAATGATTCACTAATTAACAAATTTTTTATAAAAAATTATTAATTAATTTTCTTATGTAGAATGATTTTTTTTTGTCCGTCCTTATATAAAATGACTTTTAAATAATAAAAAAGTAATAATAATGATTATTAATTACTGAAAAAAAGACGTAATTAATAATACTTGTTAAAATAATACACAGTTATAATATTAACAATTGTATAATTAGTGTGAATACTAAAAACAACAAAATAAATTAAACTTCTAAGAAATATTAATATACCTATAACAACATCCCAAATCTCATATACTTATACCCCAAATCCTAAACCCTAAATCAGATAGATCTATCCCAAACCCTTAAAATATGATTTATTGTTCAAACTTTTTTTTTTAAAAAAAAACTACATGCTATTTTTCAAAACCGCATGAGGATTACTCTTGAAGTATTACTTAGTATATAGGCTGGAAATCAAGACCTTCCCCACAGGCACTTCTTGAAAGTGTGGGATAACTTTGAATTACAATGCCACGTACTAGTAATTACACTTTTGTATTCTCTTATTTATTTTCTTGCCTCGTAGAACAATAACCAACCTTGATATTGAAATAGATAGATGGAAGCTTTCATTGATCTCGGGCCTATCGATGCCTCTGTTCTGACCCAGCATGAGGACCATAGGGCTAGGTATATTTGGGCCCGGTTGCAGGTTTCAAGTCCCCTCCATTTTCGTCATGGTGCCGCCTTGCCAAGCGAATTAGCTCCTGTGATATTGTTGAGATTGGCGGAGTGCGGATTTAGCGGAGTTCACTATATAGGGAGAGTACAGTATGACTTTGCGTTGCTGAAGGCTCTGATCGAGAGATGGCGTCCGGAGACCCATACATTCCATCTCCCGGTTGGTGAGATGACGATCACCCTACATGATATCGACATGATTTGCGGGTTGCCGATTGATGGGGATGCTGTTACTGATGTTGGGTTTCCAGCACATATAGACTGGCGGGCTGCCTGTCAGGAGTATTTAGGGGCTGTCCCTGGTGACGGAGATATAGATGGGAGTAGTCTGAAGCTCAGGTGGATTACCCTCCGTTTCCCACACTTTAGTGACATTGTAACATCCCCAAAAATGTGTGTGCCTGATATGTTTGATATGATTTGATTAGTGCTACTCATATCACCAAGATGCATCTTCTTTTCGGAAGCTCATCCTATAAAAACTCCAAGGTTAAGCGTGCTTGACACAGGGAAATTCTCGATGGGTGACCCACCGGGAAGTTTCTCGGTGAGCATGTAAGTGAGACAACACGTCTTTGAAAAAGACTTGTGGTGGTTTGTGGGGCTAGTACGTCAAATCTTATAGCGTTCCGACCCAGGTCTTCGGGCTCGGGGCGTTACAAATGGTATCAGAGCAGGACCCGGCCGGAAGTGTGGAGCAAAGTGCTGTGCAGAACAAAGTGCACACCGCGGTGTCGGTGGGAGTCACCTCTTGAATCCGTACGAGCCCCTCTTGGATCCACACTGCCCGGGGTTTCGATCCAAGTAGGCCTTGTCGGGGACGGCAAGAATCCTAAGTGGGGGAGATTGTAACATCCCCAAAAATGTGTGTGCCTGATATGTTTGATATGATTTGATTAGTGCTACTCATATCACCAAGATGCATCTTCTTTTCGGAAGCTCATCCTATAAGAACTTCAAGGTTAAGCGTGCTTGACCTGGGGAAATTCTGAGATGGGTGACCCACTGGGAAGTTTCTCAGTGAGCATACGTTCATGCCTGATCGTACGAACAACAAGGTTAAGCTATGTTATCTCCCTCTGCTTACGGATGTTTCTAGGGTCACCATAGTGCTGCGCGCGGCTTTCCTATATCGAGAGTTGTGTAGTGCGACTGACCCTGACGACGAGGCGGAGGATTTCTCAACGTTCTATAGGTATGTTTATCTCATTTTAATGTTCATTATGTTGTTGTTTTTAAGTTTTATTTCAAATTAGCGGCATTATTTATAGTATTTGATATAGATTTGGGCTTTGAAGCGGTTAAGATGTGTGAAGCCGCAGATCCGTACTCGATTCAGAGAGCAGAACTTTGTGCTCATGCCCCTCGGATGCAGGTATACATATATCATACGTTATTTTCTCGTCGTTAATGTTTTTTTTTTTGAACTAAATCTTATAATTATTCTGTTTATGAAATTTCAGCTGGACCCAGGCATCGCTGGATCTGAGAGAGGTTATTGCACATAGCCTGCGAGGCTATCGGGATCAGCTGGCCCGGTTAAACGAGGCTCACGTGGTAGGGCTGAGCAGAAAAACCGAAAAATTGAAAATAACCGAATAAAACCAAAAAAACCGACGCCGAAAAACCGTACCAACGGTTAATTGGATAGGTACGGTTTATGAAATATTGAAAAACCGAATCTATCGGTTCGGTTTGGGATACATGATTTCACACCGATTACTCATACCGAACCGTACCGATATGCTTCTAAATAATAAATATTCATAATATTTACTATAATTTTACATCTATTCAATTTTCATATATATTAAATAAATAAAAAGTATCTTCAAGATTTACAATATTTAGTAAATCTTGTTAAAGTCAAAGCCAATTAGCCAAATTAAATAAATATCCTTTAACCTCACATGCTCACATCGCTTGAGAATATCCTTTAATTTGGCCAATTAGTCAAATTAAATATGACGCCTATTTGTATTCTCCCCCATCGCTTGATCGGCTGATCGCAATTCGCAATATCGGTATTGATATATATTTTGACAATGTGGGTGGAGAAATGCTTGATGCGGCGCTTGTCAAGTCTGTATAAGCAAGGGAAGATTGTGTATGTGGAAAACATGAATGAAGGATTGGAGAGTGCTCCGGCTGCATTTGTTGGTTTGTTTTCTGGTAAAAATGTTGGGAAGCAGGTTGTTTTTGTTGTGCTTTTAAGGTTGCCATTATTTTCTCAAGGTTGTGTAGTATGATGAATAATTGTGTTAAAATAATGAACCAGCTGTTGGGTGTAAAAAAAAATTGATTTTAAGACCGAATATTACCGAACCGACACTTACCGAAGCCGAAAATCGACTACACCGAACCGAGCTAAAACCGAGTGGTGGCGGTTTGTTAAAATTAAAAACCGAATACTTTTGGTTCGGTAACGGTTTTAGCCTAAAATCGAGCCAAATCGTACCGAGCACACCCCTATCACGTGGTGTAGCAGCCTTATGAAGGGAGATACGCTCCGCCCTACTGCACCCAGGGTGAGGACATATGGTAGGCGAAGGTCCCTCTCGTATGCTTTGAGAGGATCGAGTGGCATCTGCCTGATCGCGTTATGAGGCAGTTTGGCCTGAGACAGTTTGTCCCAGCACCGTGCGACACTAGCCCGGAGTTGCACCGTTCTGATCGGCGGGGAAACAGTACGGTGAGATGGAGTGACCGCCATCGCCCACTTATTGCACGATGGGGACAGCGGCACGAACATCTGGTTTCCGGGGAGTACGGCTTCCACGATATGAGTTACACCGATCCATATATGATATGGTATCGGGACATAACGTGTAAGTTTGTGCAACACCTCACTCAAATAGAGGGGGATGGACACCAGTCGTCTGCCCCTGCCTTAGAGTTTATGGTAAGTTTTTACATTTTTCAAGTTTTTATTTCTAGTTTTTTTTTTTAACAAAACATCAATTATTAACTTATGTCTCTCGTACTTATATATATTTTTGATATGAAAACAGGTGCAGATCCTTCAGCGCTTGCAGGTACGCTCATTAAGTCGGACAATCTGTATATTTCCTCCGTGATCACCCTGACGTGCGGTTGTCACTTGATACACCCCCATTTCGTGATTGTTGAACCTCCTGACCTGATGTATTGCCCCTTTCGCGGCGTTCTTCAAGTAGTGATAATTGACTTTCTGGCTGAATTGGTGTAGGGGATTGATGTTAGGGTTATCAGGATTACCTCCTAAGACATTAATTGAAAATTCATGCCTTACTTGAAAGTACTCCACACAACGGTAGAAGACAGTTTCAACAATTGCTGTGATTGGCATCCTACGAGCTCCCTTCATCACACCATTGAAAACCTCAGACATGTTGGTAGTCATGATGCCATACCTGTAACCACCATCGTGTGCCAATGTCCATTTTTTGGCATCCAAATTCTGAAACCATGCAATTGCCTCAGGCTTAATTCCACGGATACTCTCTAAGATAGATTTCAATTTTCTATCTTGAGTTGCTCTACCCGCTCTCCAAAACAGATACTTCAACCCTTCCCCTCTATGCTTTTCCAAGAAATTTGCTCGCATATGTCTCAAGCAATATCGATGATGCACGTTTGGCCACTACGTATCTTCAGCTACAATCTTCAGAATGCCCCAATGACGGTCAGATATCAAGCATACTTCACGACTCTTGATAATATGCTTGCAAACCAGGTATAAGAACCAACGCCAGTTCGGCCAGTCCTCCTTTTCAACAACGGCAAATGCAAGCGAAAGTATACTGTCCTGGGCGTCAACACCCATGGCAATTAGTATTACTCCTTTATATCTACCCTGCATAAATGTTCCATCCACAGAAATGACTGGCCGACAATGAGAGAAAGCTTCAATGCAAGGCCCAAATGCCCAGAATACCTGTCAAAACATGGAGGACTCACCGACAGGAGGAGGAGGTATAGAGTACTAAACAATTGTCCTCGGGTTGTATTTTTGAATGGCTGCTAGGACGCGGGGTAACCTTTTATAAGATTCCTCCCAATCTCAAAAAACCTCTGCAATGCCCTTCTGCTTTTCACACCATGCCTTCTTGTAAGTAATTACCTTGTTGAACCTTTTAGAGATGTGTGCAATAATGACTCCAACCTTGACATCTGAATCAGCCTTAATAACACCAACGACTTCCCGACCGATAAACATGGAATCTAGATTGGGGTGATCTTGACTTGCTCTAGAATATAAGCAGCAGTGAGGAGCCTTATACTTGGTCACTTCCCAATAGCCAAACTTCTTCCTACTTACACGAACATAAAAATTGCATGGATAATTTTTCAATAGACACTCAATTACCCATGTGTGAGGTGTGCTCTTTCTTACCCTGAACCTGCGATTGGTGCGAATATGGAACCTTTTTATATCAAATTGTGCCTCGTTCTTGCCAGGAAAGCGTATCCCTTTAGCAATCGCCTGTTTTTCCGGATCCCAAACTGGAAAACTATGTGCATGATCGTAATCAATCAAGCCTTGTTCTTAACGAGCAGAAGTGCCAATATCACTGTAAAAGGGATAATCCGCTCTCTCATATCTTTAATTTTCCAGCACTTCATAGTGAACAAGAGGTGCTTCCACATCATCATCAATCGGCCCATCATCACCGGCTCCCAAATCGACATCAGAATCACTACTACCCTCCTCATATTCATCATCATCATCCTCTAGCATTGCATCTACATCAGTGTGTACTTCCTCTTCTTCATAGTCAACATCATAATCATCATTAACATGATCATTATGCCCAAATGCCCGATCATCATCATTAACATGATAATTATGCCCAAATGCCCCATCATCATAATTTGGTGTTTGGGTTGATACAAGAGTTTGGGAACTTGGACAAACCCTTGCATCACGGTTACCAGTTGGTGAATACCCATAAATGGTCTCTGTGTGCTGTGTTTCAAACTCTGGATTGGGTCGATTTTCAATCAATTTTACAACCACATACAGCTGCAAATTTCCAATCCCCCCAAATTTAGCAAACTGATCGAACATTACATCCATACACGCATCATCTTCAATACGGAAAGGAAAGTACTCACCAATCCCGCTATCAAAAGAATGAGGGCATCTGTAAATGACTTCCAAATCAAATTGAGACCGATCTAAGTTCGCCTTTTTATATAACTCATCAATCAACTCATTGTATTTCCATCGGCAATTACCCCTTATTGCACATTTTGGCCCTTTTTTGAAATGAGGACCATCAAACGGTTGTTCATCATCACCTCCCCAATAACACATAAAAATGATTAGACCCCCGTTCATCTTTAACCCTACATTACGAAATCAAAGTGTTAAAACCTACATAACAAAACTCTAACATTTATATCTACAATATAATAAAACACAGTTAAATAATTAAATTTTATATTTAAACACAAGTGAAAACAATGAATAAGATGATGTTAATTTACCTTGATTCTTGATCTTCAACAATTCTGATGAAATAAAATGATGTGAAGAAGTTTTATTTTGAAGAAAGGTGATTGAGAGAAAGAGAGAAAGCTGAGAGAAAGACAGAAAGCTGAGAGAAAGGGATTACATTCACGTGAATCCATTTACTCATTGATTTTGAAAACTGAACTTTGTAGCTGGAAAGTGATTTCTCAGACTTAAACTCGCTACACCGTGTAGCGAGTTTCACTAAAGTTGAATTAAACTCGCTACACCGTGTAGCGATTTCAACTTTAATGAAACTCGCTACACAGTGTAGCGAGTTTAAGCCAGAAATTGTCCCCCCAATAATTTCATTCGTTTCAACATTTCTTATTTCCATTTTTTTTCGTTCGCGAAGGTATTTTGAGCTATAAATATAGGTTAATTTAGTTATCATAATGAATATCTAAAAATTGTTACTTGTAGTACATATAATGGTGCAACAATAACAACTTTTAAATTTTAATTTGTACAATTAAATCAGCTTCAAATTATTGCTCAAAATAGCTTCGTACTAACATCAAAATTTTTTTTACATGTGTTAAAAAAATAATGACATGTTGCTGAAATATTTTTTTTAAAATATTTTTTTACATGTTTTAAAACAAATGATGACATGTTGCTGAATTAAGTTTTTGTTTCAAATTTTTTTTTATGTGTTAAAAAAAATATGTCATGAATAATTGCAACAAAATCAAACACAAACTGTACAAAATAATTTAAAAAAATTAAATTAACATCACAAAAAATAAATATTGTCAAGTTAGTGGCCACATCCCGGCCACATAGAAAATCTTACATTAAATCCAAAAAATTCAGTGACCACAGCCCGATCACATAGGAAAATATTACATAAATTCCGGTACATATTAAATTCGACAGAAATCCAAATATTACATGTCCAACAAATTAACTTAACAATCCTTAGGAAAGACCTTAGAAACATTGGAAAGTGTAATGTTAAGTAATTTTTTTGAGCGTGAGACGGCAACAACAACAACCTAATAGATCAACAAAACAAAACATTGAGAACAAAATGTTAAGGAATACTCCCTCCGTCCCACCCGAATTTGGACAAATTTCCTTTTTGGGCGTCCCATCCGAATTTGGACAACCCAAAAAGGAAAGTTTATAATAATAAAAAAATGGGCATACCCCACTCACTCATTAACTCCACTCATTCTCCACCATACAATTTATTCAACCAACCACTATTAACTCCACTCATTCTCTCTCTTCATTTTCTACCACACATTTTTATTATCTTATTGTTATTTCTTAATCTCCGTGTAAAGTAACTTTGTCCAAATTCGGGTGGGACGGAGGGAGTATATTCTTAGGGAGTGTAATGTTAAGAAAAATATTTCATACCTGAGTAAGTATAAGAACATCACCAACACCTATGTCACTTTCGTCCTCACTTTCCTTAAGCACTTTGTCAACAATGTAAGCTTCAATTGTGTCAGTAGGATCCTTCAAATTCACCAAAACAGAGTCATGACCAGTTGGTGTGCACTCCTTGACAACAACAACAACCTAATAGAATAAAAATATAATGACCAATTATTTGTAAATTTCAACCTTAACTATAATTAATGTAAAATATTATACCTGTTTCACCCTGTCATATTGTTTGCATTTCTCCTTGATCATTCTTAACGGATAAAATGTACCCTCTGCATTGATATAGTCCATTGCAGAAAGCCAAGCTTTGCACTGGAAATCTTCATTCTCCACCGGCTCTTCAAGCTTTCTACGTATGGCCTCTTGGGTCGACTGAGGGGGGGTCCCTGAGTGACATGAGCTTTTCCGGTGTGATGCCGATGCACGACGGACTGTGCGACACCAGCGGGACCAGCCAAGATATGAGGCGGTGGAGATTCTAACTCTCGTTCGATTTGAGAAAGATTAGATTGAGGATTAGAGGTTTGACCGGGATGACCAGGAAGAGGTTTTCATCCACGATACCAGCAGGGGAGCGATAGATCCATTTTGACAGTTATAAATCTTGGATTGAAAGAGATGAATTAGATTTGAGAGAGATAGATGAGAGATGGACTGAGAAAGAAAGAAAAGGGAGAGATGGACTGAGAAAGAAAGAAAAGGGTTTGTTTTGTAGGATTTTTGAATTTAAATAACTCGCTACACCGTGTAGCGAGTTTAATTTGGCTTGACCAAACTCGCTATACCGTGTAGCGAGTTTAGGTTAATTAATTGCTCTAATTAATTTCCCAACCGTCAAACTTAATTACCCTAAATTCGCTATACGCTGTAGCGAGTTTGACCAGACCCAAGTCAAACTCGCTATACGGTGTAGCGAGTTTCAAAAAAAAGGACACTCTGGATAATACTTTGAACAGTAAGTTATTTTGATAAATAAAAAAGTAAAAAGTGATTATTTGATAAAAAAATTTGGGGATAGGGTGTGTGATGTGAGCAGTTAATCGGATGAGCTCTATGCTAGGCCCTACAAACACTTCAATTCAATTCAGCTTATATTGAGCTTCGTGCCAAAATGAATTGTGGGGTAGAGTCACTGTGTTGTATAGGAGGAGGAAGTCTCTCCCTTTTTGACAATGTTGTAATTTGAAGAATTTTTTCTCAAATAATCCCGTTTTACTTTTTTATTTCCCAAAATGACTCACTGTTCAAAGTATTGCCCGGAATGTCCTCTTTTTTGAAACTCGCTACACCGTGTAGCGAGTTTGACTAGGGTTGGTCAAAACTCGCTACACCGTGTAGCGAGTCTTGGATAATTAATTGAGGGCGGTTGGAAAATTAATTACGGTGGTTAATTACTCTAAATTCGCTACACCGTGTAGCGAGTTTTGACTGAGTCAAACTCGCTACACCGTGTAGCGAGTCTAATTATAATCCCTTGCAGTTCCCAGTTCACGCATTCAACATTTCAAAATCAAAAAAACTCTTTCTTTCTTCTACTCCATAGCTGCCCCAACCAAGAATTCTACCAAGGAAGAAGAAGAAGAACTTCGAGCCAAGCCAAGAAATTTGCCAAAAATTCATCCTTCTTCTTAATTGTAAGTTTAAACCTTCTTTTCTTTTCTATATTTTACTTATAATTTATGATTTTTTTTTTTAATTCCGAATTTATATTGCCAAGAAGAAGAACATTGCAATTTAGGATTTTTTTTTGGTTGATTTGTTGTTGAAATATTGTTATTCCCATTTATGTGACTAATTTTTATTTAATTCCGAATTTTTATTTAGTTTTTTTGGTTGATTTGTTGTTGAAATATTATTATTTCGAATTTATGTGACAAATTTCTATATGCCAATAATTTTTTTTTAGTATTTGTATGATTTTTTTGGTTGATTTGTTGTTGAAATATTATTATTCCGATTTTTTTTTTTTTAGCTTCTACATGCAAGAATGGGTATTCAAAATAAATAGCAAATTTGAAAAAATTTTGAATATTTTTTGGGACGGAGGGAGTACAAAGTTTAACTTGTGTGAGATTATAGCAAATTTGATTACCGAGATAGGAACGTGAGCTTGTCCGAACAAGGTCCAAGTGGATTGTGCCCTAATGACTCTTATAAGTTATAGGTAATTAGAACGGAATCCTTAATTCGTGAAAGGTGTACATAAGGTGAAGCATGACGTCGAAGGAATTAATTAGGCGTCATATCAATCATATTCTAAACCCTAAACCCTAATTTTTCGTCACGAAACCCTAAACCCTTAATAGGAATTAATATACATATAAGAACGTCCCAAATCTCATATACTTATATCCCAAACCCTAAACACTTAAAATATGATTTATTGTTCAAACATTTTATTAAAAAAAAAAACTTCATTCTATTATTCAAAACCACATGAGGATCACTCTTGAAGTATTACTTAGTATATAGGCTGGAAACCAAGAACTTCCCCAGTGCACTTCTTGGAAGTGTGGGATAACTTTGGATTACAATGCCACGTACTAGTAATTACACTTATGTATTCTCTTATTTATTTTCTTGTCTTATAGAACAATAACCAACCTTCATATTGAAATAAATAGATGGAATCGCTCATTGATCCCGGCCTATTGATACATCTGTTTCTGACCCGCATGCGGAGCATGTGGCTAGGTATATTTGGTCCTGGTGGCCATATTGTAGTCCCCTCGCTTTTCGTCATGGTGCCGCCTTGCCACCCGTATTAGCTCCCGTGATTATGATGAGACCGGGCAGAGTGCGGATTTATTGGAGTTCACTATATAGGCCTGGATACGTATGATTTTGCACCGCCGGAGGCTTTGATCGAGCGGGCAATGCGTCCGAGACCCCATACGTTCCATCTCCCTTGGTGAGATGACGATCACCCTACAGATATCGGCATGATTTGCGGGTTGCCGATTGATGGGGATGCTGTTACTGATGCTGGGTTTCCAGACATATAGACCGGCAGCCGAGTGTCGTGGAGTATTTAGGGCCGCCTCGCCGACGCATATATAGATGGGAGCACCGAAGCTCCGTGGATTACCATGCGTTTCACACACTTTGGTGACCTCCATGATGATACCGCTCCGTAGATTGTGGATCGCATGTACGGGCCTACATCTTGCTTGCCTGGGTTCTACGATCATGCCCGATCGTACGAACAACAAGGTTAAGCTATGTTATCTCCCTCTCGCTTAGTGGATGTATCTAGGGTCAGCCCAAAGATGTTGGGGAGCGTCGCGCTTGCTTCCCGTATCGAGAGTTATGTGGTGCGACGCACCCGCACGAGACAAAAGGAGGATTTCTCAATGTTCTATGTATTTTATTTCATTTTAATGTTCTTTATGTTTTTAAGTTTTATTTAAAATTTGCGGCATTATTTATAGTATTTGATATACATTTATTTGATATAGATTTGGGCTTGGGAGCGGTTGAAATGTGTGAGGCCGCTGAGATCCGTTCTCGAGTACGAGACAACAGGTGACTACACCATCATGCCCTCTGATGCCGGTATACATATATCATACTTTATTTTCTCGTCGTTAATGTTTTTATTTTTTTGAACAAAATCTTATAATTATTTTGTTTACGAAATTTCAGTGGACTCAGCGTCGCCGGATCTCGAGAGAGGTTACCGCACATAGCCTCGGCGAGGCTATCGGGATCACCGGCCCTACTGCCTCGAGGCTCACGTGGAGTGGCACTTTATGAGGGGAGACACGCTCCGGTCTACCGCACTCGTGGTGAGGATATATGGTTGGCGAGGGTCCCTCTCATATGCTTTGAGAGGGTCGAGTGGCATCTCGCCGGATCGTGTTATGAGGCGCTTTGGCTCGAGGCGCTTATCCCCCACAAAGGCGACACTAGCCCGGAGTTGCACCGTTCGTATCGGCGGGGAGACCTACGGTGAGATGGGGTGAGCACCATCGCCCACTTGTTACACGACGGGCGTAGCGCCATGACTACTTGGGTGTCCGGGTGCTGGCTTCCACGATATGACCTACACCGACCCATATATGGTATGGCATGTGGACATAACGTGTAGGTTTGCCAGGCAAGACCTCTCTCACATAGAGGTGGATGGATACCGCTGCCGCCCCCGCTATAGAGTTTATGGTAAGTTTTTACATTTTTCAAGTTTCTATTTCAAGTTTTTTTTTTTTAGCAAGACATCAATTATTAACTTATGTCTCTCGTACTTATATATATTTTTGATATGAAAACAAAAAGTGCACTTTCGCTGCATGTCGAGAATGAGGCGGAAGCGCATCCCTGCATAAGCTTCAATGCGGGAGAGAATTACACACGGGTTCATGGGAGTTAGGAGCTCCAACGCCTTCATGCCGCCGCACCTCCCCACCTGTAGATCGCGCACAGGGTACCTCGCCGCCTCGGTTAGACGTCGTCGATGGTAGGACCGCCACCGAAATGGAGTTGCAAGATGAGCCAGAGCTGCAGCCCGAGCCCGAGCAAGAGCCTCAAGCGCACTAAAGCCGAGATGGATTATGAATGGTCGACAGCATACGCCACAGCCACAGCTCACAGCTCGATCCTTTCGGGAGCGGGAGTGGTGGGGGTGCGAGTGGGGGCGCCGGAGGGAGCTGGGAGTGGGGTCAGCGGGTGGTGGTTGGGGGTGCGAGCGGGGGGCGCCGGAGGGAGCTGGGGAGTGGGGCGGCAGCCGGTGGTGGGGGGCGGAGCTGGGGCGCTGGAGGAGGGGGAGTGGGGTGGCGGGGTGGCTGGGGCAGTGGCAGCTGGCCGGGGGTGGGATGGGGAGTGGCCAGGCAGACCCTTCCCCTCCACCATCCACTATGGGCTTCGGCGCTTATGCGAGTGGGAGCAGTCTGAGGACTCCTATGTCACATGCAGGGTACCATGGTTTCTCCGATCCGGCTCAGATGACCCCCGAGCAACGGCTAGAGCAGGAACAGATGCTTAGAAGAGGGTCTCGGCTCCGTAATCCGCCTCATCCCTACACCCCGTCTGCCTATGATAATAGGTAGAGAGTTCACTTTTTTTTATTATTATTACGTAATGAAACTTTGTTGTATTGGTTTAGTTTTTATTTGAATGTTTTTTATTTGTATTGAAACCTTGTACTATTAGTGTAGTTTTTATTTTAATATTTTTTATTTGTATTGAAACTTTGTAACTTTATACGGTTAGTTTAGCTTTTATTTTAATGTTTGCATTTTATTGTTATTTGGATGTTTTATATTTGTTATGTTTAATTTGATTGTTTACAACAGGTTTTATGGTTTGTAGTTTCAAGCAGATTTTTATTTGATTGTTTGGTTTTGGTTTTGGTTTTGGTTTTGGATCTGCCCGGGTGGGCGGTCGCCCACACAGTTATAACATTCGCCCAAGTAAATAGAGAGATTGCCAAGGACGTAATAATTCTTTTGAAATCGCTAGACCGTGAAGCGATTATCACTAAAATCGCTACACCTGTAGCGAAGTTTAGTGAAAATCGCTTCACGGTGTAGCGATTTTAAATGCCGCATAATTCGGCGCCCAATTTTGGGCCCAATTAATACAATTTTTTGATTCGTCCCGCAATATTACACAAAGAGCACATTTGTACTTTTTTTTTTCGAATTATGCCAAACATAAATTGAAACTTAAAACTTAAATGGAAAATGAACTTTTTTTTTATTACTCCCTAATATAATAAATATCATCAATTATAATTTATAAATATTCATTAAAATAACTAAAGTCATTTTTAGAAATTGGAAAATTACATTCAACTCAAATATAAATTACATTGGACTTTTCAAGTTTAATGAAAACAACATAAAATAAAACTGCAACTGAAACTGAATCCAATTCAAGCCAAACATAAATTACATGAAAAACATTATGCTACTCCCTAAGGTTCGGGCATCTACGACGATTGTGCCCTTCCTGATGGCATGATGAACACATACTCTTCCGTTTATCTGCTTGAAAGTCCATAGAATTACGAAAGCGTCTTGATCTAGGTCGTCCTGACTTCGTTAACGTCGAAGTAGGGGATTAGGGAAGAAACTAGGCACCAAACCATCCACGCCCCAATAGTCCTCATGCTCGATTGGTTGGAATGTCCCCTTCCATGTCTTGTAGTATTCCCCGACGGTGTAATATTCAGAAACGAAATCTCGACCATCAACATTTTGTGCAGAACAACAAGCAAGGAGATGGGAACAAGGCATGCGATAGGCAACCCATTTACCACATGTGCAGTGCGCTCATTAAGTCGGACAATCCCGTATATTTCCTCCGTGATCACCCCGACGTGCGGTTGTCACTTGATACACCCCCATTTCGTGATTGTTGAACCTCCCGACGTGATGTGTTGCCGCTTTTCCGGTGTTCTTCAAGTAGTGATAACCGACTTTCCGGCTGAATTGGTGTCGGGGATTGATGTTAGGGTTATCGTGATTACCTCCTAAGGCATTGATTGCAAATCCATGCCTTACTTGAAAGTACTCCACACAACGGTAGAAGGCGCTTTCAACAATTGTCGTGATTGGCATCCCACGAGCTCCCTTCATCACACCATTGAAAACCTCGTACATGTTGGTAGTCATGATGCCATACCCGTAACCACCATCGTGTGCCAATGTCCATTTTCTAGCATCCAAATGTCGAAACCATGCAATTGCCTCTAGCTTAATTCCACGAATACTCTCTAAGATAGATTTCAATTTTCTATCTTGAGTTGCTCTACCCGCTCTCCGCACGTATACTTCAACCCTTCCCCTCTATGCTTTTCCAAGAAATTTGCTCGCAAATGTCTCAAGCAATATCGATGATGCACGTTTGGCCACCACGTATCTTCGCCTACGCCTTCGTAATGCCCCAACGACGGTCGATATCAAGCATACTTCACGACTCCCGATAATATGCTTGCAAACCAGGTATAAGAACCAACGCCGCTCGGCCAGCCCTCCTTTTCAACAACGGCAAAGGCAAGCGGAAGTATGCCGTCTTGGGCGTCAACACCTACGGCAATCAAGATACCCCTTTATATCTACCATGCATAAATGTTCCATCAACAGAAATGATCGGCCGACAATGAGAGAAAGCTTCAATGCAAGGCCCAAATGCCTGCAATACCTGTCAAACACGGAGGCCTCACCGATCGGAGGAGGAGGTGTAGAGTACTCCACAATTGTCCTCGGATTGTATTTTTGAATGGCCGCTAAGACGCGGTAACCTCTTATAAGATTCCTCCCAATCTCCAAAACCTCTCGCAATACCCTTCTCGCTTTCCACACCATGCCTTCTTGTAAGTAATTACCTTGTTGAACCTACTAGAGATGTGTGCAATAATGACTCCAACCTTGACATCCGAATCGGCCTTAATAACACCAACGACTTCCCGACCGATAAACTTGGCATCTAGATTGGGGTGATCTTGACTTGCTCCGTATCATAAGCAAAGGCAATGAGGAGCCTTATACTTGGTCACTTCCCTAATAGCCAAACTTCTTCCTACTCACACGAACATAAAAATGATACGGATAATTTTTGAACAGACACTCAATTACCCATGTGTTCGGTGTGCTCTTTCTTACCCCGAACTCCGCGATTGTTTTTAATATGGAACCTTTTATATCAAATTGTGCCTCGTTCTTGCCAGAAAGCGTATCCCTTTAGCAATCGCCCGTTGTTCCGATCCCAAACCGGAAAACTATGCGCATGATCGTAATCAATCAACCCTTGTTCTTGCCGAGCAGATGTACCAATATCACCGTAAAAGGGATAACTCGCTCTCTCGTAGCTTCGATTTTGCGGCACTTCATAGTGAACAAGAGGTCCTTCCACATCATCATCAATCGGCCCATCATCACCGGCTCCCAAATCGACATCGAATCACTACTACCCTCGTCATATTCATCATCGTCATCCTCTAGCATTGCATCTACATCAAGCCGTGCACTTCCTCTTCTTCATAGTCATCATCATAATCATCATTAACATGATCATTATGCCCAAATGCCCGATCATCATCATTAGCATGATCATTATGCCCAAACGGCCCATCATCATAATTTGGTGTTTGAGCTTGATACAAGAGTTTGGGAACTTGGACCAACCCCATCATCACGGTTACCGCCTGGAGAAAACCTCGAAAGTACTCTCGTGTGCCGTGTTTCAAACTCCGGATTGGATCGATTTTCAATTAATTTTACAACCACATACAAATTTGCAAATTTCCAATCCCCCCAAATTTAGCAAACTGATCGAACATTACATCCATACACGCATCATCTTCAATATGGAAAGGAAAGTACTCACCAATCCCGCTATCAAAAGAATGAGGGCATCTGTAAATGACTTTCAAATCAAATTGAGACCGATCTAAGTTCGCCTTTTTATATAGCTCATCAATCAAATCATTGTATTTCCATTGGCAATTACCCCTTATTGCGCATTTTGGCCCCTTTTTGAAATGAGGACCATCAAACGCATTGTTCATCATCACCTCCCCAATAACACATAAAAATGATTGGACCCCGTTCATCTTTAACCCTACATTACGAAATCAAAGTGTTAAAACCTACATAACAAAACTCTTACATTTATTATATCTACAACATAATAAAACACAGTTAAATCATTAAACTTTATATCTAAACATAAGTCAAAATAATAATTAAGATGATGTTAAAACCTACATAACAAAACTCTTACATTTATTATATCTACAACATAATAAAACACGCTTAAATCATTAAATTTTATATCTAAACATAAGTCAAAATAATAATTAAGATGATGTTAAAACCTACATAACAAAACTCTTACATTTATTATATCTACAATATAATAAAACACAGCTTAAATCATTAAATTTTATATCTAAACATAAGTCAAAATAATAATTAAGATGATGTTAAAACCTACATAACAAAACTCTTACATTTATTATATCTACAATGTAATAAAACACAGCTTAAATCATTAACTTACCTTGATTCTTGTTGATCTTCAACAATTCGGATGAAATAAAATAACGTGAAGAAATTTTATTTTGAATTCACAGATTAGAAAATGGTGATTGAGAGAATTGATTGAGAGAAAGAGAGAAAGCAAAAGTTGAGAGAAGAAGAGACAGCTTGAGAGAAAAAGAGAAAGTTTCGAGTTCTCGTCTTTATAGAATCTCTCCTCGCACATAGCAGAATTAAATGACATTTGAAAGTCACGGTGTGTTCAAAACCGGGCCGGAAAGTGTTTTGGTTTATTATAACTCGCTACACCTGTGTAGCGAGTTTCAATAAAGCCGACTTAAACTCGCTACACCGTGTAGCGATTTCAGCTTTATTGAAACTCGCTACACAAAAAGCAGTTACAAACTTTGTGAGTTTGTCCCCCCTAAAGATTCGTTTTCAAAACTCGTTAAATTCTTTTTTTTTTTTTTCTCTCGCGAAGCTGTTTTGAGCAATAATTATAGGTTAATGTAGATATCATAATAAATATCTAAAAATTGTCACTTGAAGTACATATAATGGTGTAACATTAACAACTTTTAAATTTTAATTTGGACAATTAAATCGGCTTCAAATTATTGCTCAAAATAGGCTCGTAGTAACATCAAAAAAATTTTCGTTCGCGAAGCCTTTTGAGCAATAATTATAGGTTAATGTAGATATCATAATAAATATCTAAAAATTGTCACTTGAAGTACATATAATGGTGTAATATTAACAACTTTTAAATTTGAATTTGGACAATTAAATCAATTCAAATTATTGCTCAAAATAGGCTCGTAGTAACATCAAAAAAAATTTTTCGTTCGCGAACCTGTTTTGAGCAATAATTATAGGTTAATGTAGATATCATAATAAATATCTAAAAATTGTTACTTGAAGTACATATAATGGTGTAACATTAACAACTTTTAAATTTTAATTTGGACAATTAAATCGCCTTCAAATTGTTGCTCAAAAAGCTTCGTACTTACAAAAAAAAATTAAATGTGTTAAAAAATAATGACATGTGGCTGAATTTTTTTTTTAAATAATTTTTTTTCATGTTTTAAAACAAATGATGACATGTTGTTGAATAAAGTTTTTGTTTCAATTTTTTTTTTTGCAACAAAACAAAACACAAACTGTACCTAATAATTTAAAAAAATCTAAAATAACATCACAAAAAACAAAAATATTTTTAAGTTAGTGGCCACATCCCGGCCACATAGGAAATCTTACATAAAATCACAAAAAATAAATATTTTTAAGTTAGTGGCCACATCCCGCCACATAGGAAATCTTACATAAAATCACAAAAAATAAATATTGTCAAGTTAGTGGCCACATCCCGCCACATAGGAAATCTTACATAAAATCACAAAAAATAAATATTGTCAAGCTTAGTGGCCACATCCCGGCCACATAGGAAATCTTACATAAAATCACAAAAAATAAATATTGTCAAGTTAGTGGCCACATCCCGGCCACATAGGAAAATATTACATAAATTCATAACATATTAAATCCGACATAAATTCAAATAATACATGTCCAAAGATGAAATTAACAATCCTTAGGAAAGACCTTACAAACATTAGAAGGAACAATGTTAAGTAGTGTTTTTGAGCGTGAGGTGGCCCAAACAATGTACCTAATAGATCAACAAAACAAAACATTTAGAACAAAATGATAAGGATATATTTAGGGAGTGTAATGTTAAGGAAAATATTTCATACCTTAGTAAGTATCGAATCAAGACCTTCACCTATGTCACTTCCAAATCTCAAGCAGTGCTTCAACACTTTGTCACCTAAGTAAGCTTCAATTGTGTCCGTCGGATCCTTCAAAATCACGTGAACATTGCCATTCTCGCCCGTGTGAACTTCTTGACCACAACCACAACCTAAGACAACAAAAAATATAATGATCAATTATTTATAAATTTCAACCTTAACTATAATTAAAATAAAATAATATACCTCGTTCCACCCGCTCATATTTTTTAAGGTTCTCCTTGATCATTCTCAAGTGGATAATAAGTACCCTCTAGTTAGATACTCCATAGCAAAGAAGCCAAGCTTTGCCCCGAAAATAATCATCTTCTTCCGCCTCGGCAAGTTTTTTACGTATGGCCTCTTGGGTCGACCGAGCGGGAGGTCCCCGAGATACATGAGCTTTTCCGGTCCGATGTCGACGCATGGCTATCTCAGATTTCACCGGCGGGACCAGGTATGATATGACGGGGTGGAGATTCTCTCTCTCGTTCGATTTGAGGCGGAGTCGGATCAAACCGATTTAAAAGTTGGGAGAGACTAGCGGGGTTACCAGGAAGTGGTTCTCGTCCAAGATACCGGCTGGGGTTGATTTGGATCCATTTTGATATGTATAAATTTTGGATTGAGAAAGATAAGGGATGGACTAAGAAAGAAAGAAAAGGGAGAAATGGACTGAGGAGGAAGGAAGAGAATGGTTTGTAGGGAGAAGGGAGAAGGGTTTGTTTGGTTGGGACTGACGGGGGGTTTTGTAGGAGTTTGAAACTTTAATTAGACTCGCTACACGGTGTAGCGAGTTTGACTTTGGTCAAAACTCGCTACACAGTGTAGCGAATTTAGAGTAATTAACCACCGTAATTAATTTTCCAACCGCCCTCAATTAATTATCCAAGACTCGCTACACGGTGTAGCGAGTTTTGACCAACCCTAGTCAAACTCGCTACACGGTGTAGCGAGTTTCAAAAAAGAGGACATTCCGGGCAATACTTTGAACAGTGAGTCATTTTGGGAAATAAAAAAGTAAAACGGGATTATTTGAGAAAAAATTCTAATTTGAAGTTATTTTCTTTTTCTTTTCTTTAATATTAGTATTATAATTATTATTACTCTTTTTTTTTTTTTTTTACAATGTGACACAAAAACGTTAATTTGATATTTTTTCTTTTCTTTAGAAATATTACATCTTATCTCAAATTGAAATTTTGTAAATTTTAAATGAAATACCTAAAATGACAAATTAAAATGATACGAAAGGAGTATATAATGAAATAAATAGTTACTCCTTTTAAAAGGGTAGTCAGGTCATTGCAAATAGATACTTAAATTTCAACGTTTTAAAATAGTTTTAAAATAATGCACCAAACACATTTACAAAAAAGTATCCCGTTTATAAAATCTCCGTTTTAAAAAAATGCCCCATTTATAAACTTTCCGTTTTAAAAACTGTGTAACTGGCGAGATTTAAAAAAGGTTATTTGAAGTTCCACCCTTCTTCAAAGAACCCTGGATTTAATTAAAAACTAACATGGGCCAATTTTTATTGGGAATGATGTATATTTATGGTATATGTGTCCCAAATTCATACTTACACTCTTGGATAGACATGTCAATTGTGTGGGTTGGGTTTGATCGGGTTGAATCGCTTATTTATTATTTTGGTTTGAGTATTTTAAATTTATTAATTTTGGTTATTTGCGTTCGCGGGTTGAACGATTGAAACGGGTTGGGTTGAAACGTGTTCCAAAGAGTAACCCGTTTCAATACACTAATTTATGCGTGATAGATTGGATCGGATAATTAGTGTGTTGTGTTTGTTATTCGGGATTAGTGGGCAACGAGTCAAAATTGTCGGGCCTATTCCTCCGGGGACGATTATAATATAGTGATGTGATATCACCAAAAATAAACAGAATTTTCAAAACACAATACGTATAAGAAGTGGTGATTGGTGAAAAGGAAGTAGGCATATGTTATGCGTTATCAAAAGTGTTGCGTTTAAAGTTAGGCTCCGTAAAATATTTTTCGAAAAATGATTTCCTGTAAAATATTTTTTGGAAAATGAAAACGTTTTCCGGAAAACATTTTAGAATAAGTCAAATCAAACAAGGAAAATGATTTCCTTGTCGTTACCAAACACCAGAAAGTCCGTAAAATATTTTCCGGAAAACATTTTACGGCAAACAAACGGAGCCTTAGTGTATTTCCTGTCAAACTGAGATGGAAAATTACACTTCCTGCTATTAAGTTCACACAAAGTTACAATGTAGGGTTTAAAGTTTTATTTTTTGTAATTTAATGCTTCACAATTTGTTGCATTTCAAGGCAATTGTGAATAACCGTTAAAAATAATGGACGACAGTTACTAAAAATTAACGAGATTCTTTGACACTTACCATGGTCACTCCTAAAGTTTAATATTTTTTCAGTTTGTAACTATTTCATCAATTATATTTACATAACAAAATCATACAAAGAAACAAAATTAATTTGTTTCAAAAATAAATAGAGTGAACTTAAATCAATCATTCAAACGACCAAGAGCATGGTCCGAACTTTACTTGGCCGGAACTTATCCTAGTCCGACATATATACGCCCGGTTACTCGTACTCTCTCTCTCTCTCCCCCTGACCAGGACACAAATTTAGGTTGACTTCGTTGAATCAAGCGACATCGAACAAAACAAGCAGGCGTGTCTCACGCCGCCAAAAATAACGAACTCCTATATTATCGTATACGGTTAATCCATATATTCCTGCCAGGTTTCACGGGATTTACTACGTCTGTCCTATCATTACAATATAAATATTTACCCATAATCCTCATTAGAAGGTAACGTCATTTTTATGCACTGATACTGCCAAAAAGATCGAATCAGCCCAAATACAGCGGTCGATTGTACTCCGTCGATTGAATAGCCTGAAACAGAGAAACAAACACGTAAACTAAGTCGGGGCTCTCCGGCGAAGGCCCTCCGACGTGAGAGTAAGTATTTGCTTTGTGAGAGAGAAATCAATTGACAAGAATTTAGAGTAAAAAGATAACGTACCAAAATATATGCATTATGGCTTGTATTTATAGGTTTAGCAATGTAGAATCCATGTTGAATTTGATTGCTAAGAGATAAGATTTGAATCCTAAGAGGATTATATCTGTTGAGGAGTCCTTGTTTGACCTGAATTTGTATAGGAGGTGGTTACAATCTTAGGAGGATTATAACTGCTCAATGTCCTTATTTGAATATGACTGAATAAACTGCAACTCTGCATGAAAGCCGAGATGATCTCTCCTCGTCATACGTGGCCATCTCGGCCTACGATGAGCCGGGAAAGAGGTAAGAGATATATGGAGAAACCCGTCATGATGGTTTGATAGCCGAGGAGGCCTCCTCGTCGTCAAGGGAACTACAACTCGACCTTGGCGGGAGGTCTCTCTCGGTATTTGAGTTTGGCCTTGATCACTCGCCTGTTAAGCCTTGGCCGGCCTAATGAATGACGAGGTGGCTTGGTACGAGGAAGCCCATTTCCTTCCTCGTAAATGAGACTTGATGGATTATGTTTAGGGTCTAATCCACTTGGGTCTTACCCGGACAAGCCCGTGTTCGTATTTCGGTTTATACTGTTCATGCACCAAATATACTTTGTTTCAATACAATTTTATATATAAGACACCTATAATTATCCTCACGTCGGAGGTTTTAACCGGAGATAATCTCGTCTATTCGTTTGTTCGTGATTTCATGTTATATACATTGGAGTACAACCTAATTGTTGAATTAAGGCTTATCCGGACCAATTCTTGCATCATCAGTTTGTTTCCATTGTCGGGAATTGAACTCTCTAGATCTTGAAATCACACAAACACAGAACCATGATTTTAGTAGACATACAACCAGCGCTCCGTTGAAAACGTCAACAATGGCCAACCCCATCAAGTCGTTGGAAATTCCATTTAAAAAGACGTTTGCCCTGATGGTGGCGCTGGAAACCATATTGTCTTCTTACCCCCTCCACCTCCTGGAAATCTCCACATGAGACCAACTAGGTCTAACAGTGTGGTGGATGGAGTGGAAATACAAGATAGGAGGAGGGAGAAAAGACCAATGAATGTCCAAGGAGGTGGGCAACAAGGCAATAATTATCGAACAGGTCGAACGACTGCAAGCGACCTCCCTCAGCCCCTCACTCCAGTAGGAGAACTCTATTGTTGAAACGAATAAGGGTCCAGGTTCATCAATACCCTCAATTGATTTTCTGTGGGATCACAATATGAAATAAATCTAAAGAGTGATTTAAGGTAGGTTCAGTTTATGGATGGAAAAAAAATTGAACAGTATAAACCGAGATACGAACATGGGCTTGTCGGTCGTGCCCAGTGGATTGGGCCATATACATAATCTATCTTAAGTTACGACGTGGGTCTTTCGTACGTTCATCTCGGCATCAACAAGGTCGACCAAGGCTTACCAAGGCCCAACAAGCAAGTATAAATGCCCCAATTTTTTTTTAAATATTAAATAATCACATTTTAAAACAAAATGAAGAAAAAAATTATAAAAAAATTTATAAATTTATATTTTATATTTTTTTAACACCCCCACCCAACCCCGCCCCACTCCCTACCCCGCCCCACCTACAACCCCCCCCCTCCGGGTCAAAAAAATTTAAAACTAAATATTTCATAGAATAATTATGCTTTAAAACAAAATAAAATAATTATAATCTAAATTTAAAAATAAATAATTAAATATCATCAAATAAATTGAAAAATAAATATATTATTTTGAAATCATTATTATATTAAAATCAAAACTAAATATTTCATTGATTACTTATACAAATAAAGAACATTGTACCCATTAATTGCATTAATAAATTTTAAAGTAACATAACATTGTACCCACCTTCATATCATTACCATTCTCCACCACCAGCAACCCCACAGCAACCGCCACCACCATCACCACCACTGTGCCACCACTACCGCCACCACAACATTCTTCACCAGCAATAATCAAATGAAAAAAAAAAAATCCCATTTAAATTCACACCTCAATCTCATCAAAGATTTAAAACCTTAAAACCAACTCATTTCTTTCAAAAAACTCACATTAGAAAGAAAAAAAAAGCCCAAATTCAAAATTTTCAATCGAATTAATTTTGGATTTTAAACAAATGGATAAATAAAAAGCCAAAATTAAGTTCCCAAAAGCATGAAACAACACCATTTCATGGAAAGAATCGAGGTTCCGACGAGTTTCGCAGTTGTCGACAATAATGGAGATTTCGGCAAGCTCGAATCTGGAAAGCGGCGGACATGAGTGGATTTAGGAGAGAAGAAACACGCCTAAATATTTGGGGCGGAGGGCGAAAAATATGAAGAGAAAAATAGGGGAAAGGGCTGGAGTGAGGTTGAAGATGGCAGAGGAGAGAGGGAGGTTGACGGTGGTGGTTGAAAATGGGAATGGGTTTTAGGGTGATCGTAGTGGAAATGGGTTTTAGAATATTTTTTTAGTTACATCTTGATCCTTTCGAATTCAATATAACAAATATTTATCCCCTAAATTTTCACATCAGTAAATTTTGCATTTCATCCCATTTAAACTAATATTCATTTCAAAGTAGTCCTCAATCTGTTAATCACGTGCAAGGCACATGTCACATAACTGAAATTTTAACGAATTTCTTCAAATAGCCTTAACTGATTAACTTTTTTAATGACAGACCTTAAATTGACAAGGAAACCACCACATGCCCCCCCACGAAGACTGCTATACGACCTTAAGCCCTAAATAATAATTAACCCATAAAATTATCTAAATAATAATTAACCCATAAAATTATCAATTATACCTTCTAATCCTACTACTCTGTAAAAATAAATTAACCACACAGTACTTCAATCCATTTACAATTGATTTAAATGAAATAAACACACACAAAATACACCCAAACAGCCTCTCTTATTCACACTTTCACTTTCTCTCTCTACACCATCTCCGGCATCCCTTTCCTCGCTGGCGACCCCCTACCTCTCCACCGTCGGAGTCTCACCCTCCCGACCTTAGGCCTTCCTCTCCCCGTTCCATTTCCACTAGTGACCTAATCTCTAAATGAGCTCTTCTCCGGCAACCCTCCACCTCCAGCACCGCCTCCCACAATCCCTTTCTTCCTTCTTCGCCTCCTTCATGTCGCCCATTTCCATTTTTAATTCTCATTTGGAATCTCCCCCATTTGCAAATTCCAGATAGTATGGATTCATCACGAGAAGAATCCATCGGAATCAGCCGGCCTAATCCTCCCCGTCACTAATCCAATCAACAACAACCACCCTAATTCCACTTCGCCGGCGGAAAATTTGACAGTATCTGGAGCTGTTTCTTCACAGTGGTCGACGATTGACGGACCTTTAGGCCTGTTGGAGCAAGACTCAGTTGCCTGTGCTAAAAAGTTCTACAAGTACGGATTCTTACTTCTTCCTTTGCTTTAGGGCGTCAATTGCTTCTACTTCTGGCCTGTCCTCCGCCACTCCCGCTCTTTCCCCAATATTCGCCCATGTAAATCTCCCCCCATCACCCACAGACACACACATTCATTGCTTTGCCTTGTAGTAGGATTTGCATTTACAGGGTATATATTTCACTATATAGCTTACTTATTTGTTTAGTTTAAAGGTTTCATTTCTTTCCTTTCCTTCTTTTTTGTTTGACATGCTTTGTCTGTTGCAATTTTTATGTTGTGGTTTCTGATAAATCAGATTTTTCTTCCGGCAGTTCTTGGGTTCAGGCATTACTGTGCTCTTAAGTGTCGCTGTTGGACGGGTTCTTAAAACTTCAGCTTGATACCGCTGGGTAATTTAACTCCATCTAATAACAGGTACTAACATGTCATCATTACTGAAATAAATTTGGCTGAATTCAGTTTCAGTTACTAATAAGTTTGAACTTTGGTAGTGAAGTTGAATTTTTTAGAAGTATGTCTTACCAGAACTGGCATTCATCTTCTCTTTAAGGCGATTCTTACTAATCTTCCTATCATACAGGAATTTGTGAAAATATGGTCAGAAGACATTGCCGTTTTGATAGCTTTTATCATAGATGCGTCAATTTGTCTCGAACGTATAGTTCTACAGGAACAAGGAAAGAGTTATCTGATCCAAAAAAGCAAATATGCAAAATCATGATGTCTTGTCCAAAGCTAGGGCTTGGTACTGTACTTGATCAAAATGGAATAAGGGCTTCATCCGATGAAGTGGAGGAGGTCCTGAAGAGATTTGGAAATGCAGGCATGCTGGCATATCAATTTTTTGAATGGGCTGGGAAGCAACGTAATTATGAGCACAGCGTCAGAGCTTACCACACCATGATTGAGTCTCTGGCCAAGATAAGGCAATACCAAATCATGTGGGATCTTGTGAACAACATGAGAGGCAAAAGCATGGTAAACATTGAAACATTTTGTATAATTATGAGAAAGTATGCTAGGGTTCAGAAGGTAGAGGAGGCGGTTTACACTTTTAATGTGATGGAAAAGTATGATTTGACTCCAAATCTAGCAGCCTTTAATGGCTTGCTAAGTGCTTTATGCAAGTCCAAGAATGTAAGGAAAGCTCAAGAGATTTTTGACAATATGAAAGACCGTTTTAAGCCTGATCAGAAAACTTATAGCATACTACTTGAGGGTTGGGGAAGGGCTCCCAATCTGCCAAAGGCTAGGGAGATATTCCGAGACATGGTTGGAGTGGGTTGTAACCCTGATATTGTGACATATGGGATCATGGTGGATATCACAGTACAAAGCAGGGAGGATGAATGAAGCCATTGAAATTGTCAAGGACATGGATTCTAGAGGGTGTCGGCCCACATCTTTCATATATAGTGTTTTGGTTCATACTTATGGAGTTGAAAATCAGATTGAACTTGCCGTCGATACATTTCTTGAAATGGAAAGAAATGGAGTCAAAGCGGATGTGACAGTCTATAATGCTTTGATTAGTGCTTTCTGTAAAGTTAACAAGCTCCCAAATGTTTACCGGGTTTTGAATGAGATGGAATCCAAGGGGATGAGGCCTAATGCAAGGACTTGCAATATAATTCTGAATAGCCTGATTGGTCGGGGGGAAACTGATGATGCTTTTAAAGTCTTCCGAAGGATGATCAAGATTTGTGAGCCCGATGCAGACACATACACTATAATGATAACGATGTTTTGTAAGGGTAACGAGCTTGAACTGGCTCTTAAAGTCTGGAAGTACATGAAAAGCAAGCAGTTTGTCCCGAGCATGCACATATATGGTGCTCTCATTAATGGTTTGTGTGATAAGAAGGATGTTTCTCAGGCTTGTGTTTTAATGGAGGACATGATAGAAAAGGGAGTTCGGCCACCGAGATTGACATTTGAAAAGCTAATGCAATTGCTCAAAAAGGAAGGGAGAGAAGATGTACAGGAATTCTTGCGCGAGAAAATGAATCTTCTGGTCAAAGAGCCTTTATGGGATTGAAAATTACAGTTGATCAGCTAATTGCAACAACCCAGGCTCCTGATTGAGTCATTGCATTTGAGTCATCTGACATGGGGGGTCGAAATCCACATATTTCTGCAGCAGGTCAGTTGCTATTAGTTTGCACTTGTTAACATTCCAGGCTTCCAGCTTCTTTCTTTGATTTAAGACATAATATTGTTTTTACATGCACAACTCATCATCTGCAGTACTGCATTTGTTATTCTTCCATCATCATCCTTGGTTGCGAAGTTGTGAAGGTGTACTCTATACATTGATCTTAGGAAAGATTGCCTTGGCATTTAAATTTAAATCTATAATTAAACACCAAGAGGTTGGCAAGTGAAACGTCTTTTGACTTGCTTCAAAGCAGTAGCGATGATTGGCACTTGGCACATTCATTAAGCATTTAAACATACACTCACTCTGTCCCCCAAAAATAGTTCACTTTCCTTTTTGGAAAGTATTTTTTTGGACATTCATATTGAGACGGAGGGACTATTTAAAATACTTTTATCTTGTTATCCATAAAAGTTTCACTAATTGCAAGAACATTAAGAAATATATTTTAAATTGTTTTCGGAATTTCATATGGACTAGTAAATTTTTATTAATCCTTGGTGAAGGTTTAATCAAATTGTCTGTCCGTAGCAAATATTAAAATAATCTACTTGATATACCTTTAGTAAATGGTGATGAAGTCAAATGTAGATAATGTGACGTGGGCATGGGATGAATCGAACTAAGGAAGGCCTAATGTAATTCGAAGATATAATGGAGAGTCTTTATCTACTTGCTCTTTGCTTAGGCCACCTTGGACGGTCATTTCTCTCTGTTGGAAAATATGGCCTGAGAGGATGGAACAGGGCTCAAATTTTTGGCTTGCATAAGAAGCTATAAGTGAAACTTTTGTTAATTGACCTCATGAATATTAAATGTTGCTATGTATGGGAAATTTTGTGGCATACAGGGTTCAAAGTTTTGCCAATCAGTTGGGACATCAAAGGTACTGAGTTGAGTCATTAGATTAGCGCTCTTAATGTTAACTTCTCCCAAACTTGAATACTCGGTGTTTGGGGGTAAGATCCAAGTTGACATGGAATAAGCATACGAAGCTGACTAATCAGATAAAAAAATCTTATTTGGTCAATTTGGGAAGACAATCTTTTGTCTCAGATAGCTAGCTATTTTACCACTCAAGTCCTGTGGAACTCACTCTCTCCCACCCTCCTTCCTATTGTGAATCCACTGTATAGTTGGTCTAGCCTGTCATTCCCGCTATTGATTCTTTTCCTGGGCCTTCAATGATTTTGTAGTGCCAACCATGCATAGTATCCTTTCCCATGGGAGCTCTATATTCCAACTTTCATTATTGATTTTCTTTTTGGGTCTCTGTGATTATTGTTTATTTTTCCTAACACAGAATATGTTCTGTTTTTCATTATCTGTAAGTTGAACATGTCACCAATGGTTGACAATATTGAGAAAATGTTTGACATCACTCTGTTTTATTACTTGAACATTGTCCCCAATGGTTGTCAATCTAATTGTTTCATCCTGTCAATTATATCTTTAAATTTATCTACAATTTTGAAAAACTGTTTTTTGCCTTCTAAGAAGTATCTTGTTGCATATAATCCGAAATGTGATCGAAACCGAATGGTAATTTAGGTCCGGAAATCTAACCATGGAAATGATGTCCGAAACACGACTTTAAACCATGATGGCATAACTTCGAAGTTGGCGTAATGTCATTGGGTCACTTTCGAGTCCCGAAAACATTGTGGCACAGGAGCTTCCTTTCTCCAATCTCCACCTAGATGGAGAATGATGTCTTACCAAATTCCCATATGTGCTTCCTTCTTCGAATGATCTTTAGGTTCCCCCTTGCCTGCCTAATTCTTGTCGTGACTTTGTTACTAGGTTTCTCTGTTTGTCTGGGATGAAGAAAAGGAAAGAATATTGTTCCTTCACTCTCGGGACTTCCTATCATAGCTGATTTTTATTTTATTTTTTTAGTCATAAAAACAGCATAATGAAGTGGTTAACTAATAAATTAGCATTGTTGAAGTAAAGCTCTATCCAAAAACCCAATTGGTGACTTAAGCAGTCAAAGTTCAAGTACTTGTGAAGAATGTTTGGCTCACTGTTCATGGATATCAGCAGCACCAAAGCAGTTAGCAGTTAGCTAATGAATTTATTAGTGCTTAAGTTTTAAGTTATTTCTGAAAACCCAAATCTCGGGTCACGTGGTGAAAGCTCAAGTACTTATGAACAATAATTTGCCCTCTATATAGGTTATGAACTTCGTAACAATATGTTCCCTCCGTCCCATAATACCTTATCCGTTTACTATTATAGGAAAGGGAATTAAGGAATAATGTTATAAAAGTAGGTGTGGTGAGTGGGAGGGGGGGGGGTAGGGAATATTAAGTGGATAGGTGATGTGAGTATGACAAGTGGGTCCCATTAATAAAGAAGCATTATAGATTTTTCTTTTTAGGAAGTGCGACTCACCAATGGGACACCCAAAATGACAAAGTGGGTAAGGTGTTATGGGATAGAGGGAATATATAATAATATATGCCATTGGTCAGCCTCCAGAATGTAGTTAAGGATACTATTCCACCTATTCCATATTATCTATATTTATCTATCTGCTAGATTAATAATGTATAAGCAGTTCCTGATGGTGGCTTAGTTGTACAACCTTCCCTGTGTAGTTTTGTTTACATATTAGTTTAAACTGATAATGATTCATTTAGTATATTTGATTACGATTAAGTATTCTGAACTTCAGCTTCTTATTTCGATTTGTGTCATGTGTTTCTTTTATTGTGTGATAAGCAATATCTCTTAAGACACTTCTGTGTAT